>JALIZH010027192.1:0-28493 GCA_030522465.1 Rhipicephalus appendiculatus
ACCGTTTTTTACAACTTTCGACTGCTTCGTCGAGAACTTCAACAGTGGTTTTGAAGATCTTGGGGAATACTGCCAGCATACGTGGTTCTTCTGAAACGTTAACGAAATGTCTAGAAATTGTATTCTACAACTCTGAGGCAATTCTCTAGTAAATATCAGCTCTCCTCCATTAAATTCAAATTTGTCGCTCACTGCGATTACTACGGTTTGAAAGTCCTCACCCCTACAAAATATGAAGTAATCGTCTACATAACGAAAAACCTTAATAATAGAATCACCTAAAGCGCCTTCCAAACGTTTGTCAATCTTGCTAACGTATAAAGCACTAAGAACCGGAGCAACCTTAGCGCCAATACATATCCCTGATTTTTGCACATAAATGCCTTCCTTCCAACCTACCAGCGTCGACTTTAAATACATGGAAAGAATTTCTAAAAAATCCCCCCGTAGAAATGCATCATTTATCAGTGAAAGCCGTCTCGTGGCCTTGTTCGTTAATACCGTCATTAACACGTTTTAACTAGTCCTCATGCGCGAAAAGAGTAATAAAAGTCTTCATTATCCATACTAAAAGCATTACAGCTACCGGGATTCTCTTCTGAAAGGAACTGAACTAACGCCTGAGAATTACGCATACGAAAAGGGTCGGAAAAAAGTCAGTGGTTAAGCTGTTCTGCAAATAACTAGATACAGTGACTTGACAGCTGCATTTTTCTAAAACAATAGCTCGAAAATGAGTCTCGTTTTTACGTGTTTTAGCTGAAAAAAGCAATTCTAAAGTAAGTGATTTTGCCTTCTTGATGTTACAAGCTATTCTGTCAAGGTTGTCTTAACAAAGGGTCCACAGCGCGTTGCGTAGGTTTAAGTTTGGTTTAAGTGTTGCCGTCCTAAAGTTCTTTTTCACGGCTTTTAATGCTTTTTCTGCGAACATACTGTCCGGCATAATTACGAAATACCCTTTCTTATCTGAAATCACTGGCCTGAGTTTCTTCTCCACACAATCATTAACCAAAGGCCGGATAGGAACAGGACATTTGAAATGCAAATTAGATCCCTTGTTACTATAGCTATGCAGTCTGAAATGCATTGCGAGCGTTCTTCTTCAGGAACTACTCTAGTGATAGTACGCGGCAAACTTACGTCTATTGGTTTGAGGTTCGGCTTAGAACAGATTTTTGGGCCTAAGGCTAGCGTCCTGCAGTGACTATCATCTAAGGCAGCTCCTCCAAGGACTAGCAGATTATCTTACGGTGAAACAGTAGCAAAAATCTTCCTCTTACTTGCTTGAAGTTCTCGAAGTTTTACCCTCCATAGGAATTCCGCATGCTGGTTAGCTACCTTCATCCAATCGGCGTACAACTGCTTGTGGCGACGATTATCACGTGGAGTAAAGCAACGGACCTTAAGGCACTCCTGATAAAATCTTGATAAGTTTTCGCACCTTCTTTCTTTTCCGCCGTTGTGCGCTTCTTCAGTTGTTGGTAGGCGTTTGTGGTGTCCTGACTTCTTGTGTCCATGTTTACACGCCCTGTTTCATTTAGAATGAATACGTACCAAATAGCTCAGCTATCTGTTATTCTAAGAGGAAGCAAGCGTGAAATAGATAAAGAGAGAGAAAGGCAATATATATAGGAAAAATAGAAAGAGCAAGAAACAGAAAGGAATGGATCAAGAGAGAGGAATAAATAAATAGAAACAATTACAGAGAAAAAAAGACAGAAAAAAAAATCACCGCCATATCCACAATGTGAATGATGTTAGAGGAGCTCGCTCGGAGATGATCGGGTAACCCGCGAATCCTCCGTACACGTCTCCTACCATCATATATAGACGTGACAACGTTGTTATATATGCATTACAAGCGGCGCTCGGGCGGCGAGCCCGAGCTGCTGCCGCGTGCCGAGCCCGCCGCGCTGCTGCCTTGGCTTCTGCGGTGTTCATGCGGCCGAGCGGTAACGAACAGTGTTCACTGCGTGAGCTCCCGGAGAACAGAAAGGAAGCTCACGTGCCGAGAGTGGTGTGCGTCGCCTCGAGCGGCGCTGCCATCTAGTGAGCATTCTTGAAATCACCGGAAAGCCGGCGCCTTGAGCGGAGAAGTGTACACGCCGCCGCCGTCGCCACTGCCGCCGGACAAGGCGCGAGCATAAGGAGCAAGCTCCTAAAAATGGAAAAGGAGACCAAAAAAGAAAGCGAGGAGGCAAGAAAAAGAAAACCAGAGAAATAAAGAAGGCTGCCCAGCTCCGCACTTCCTTCAGGCTTGGCACCACTAGTGCGAAGCTGCCTTAATTTTTCATTTTACGCTCATTTTCACGCTGCGGGCTCCTGAACTTTTTCTTTAGTTGCTTTGTTATCATCCATGTTTCAGCCGCATGTGTTAGAACCGACAGTATGCAGCTGTAGACATAGCGGGCATCGTTTGCCTGATGATTTGCGTGTTCCGAAGTAAATAGTATGACGTCTTGGTTGGAACGACGTTTATTAGACGCAAGGCCTCGGGAGCGAACGGGCAGAGCGCGCACACACCCGATGATGATGATGATGACACGGTGACGATGAGGACAGAGACAAACGGATGATGATGATTATGATCATGCACAGGTGAGGAAGAAGTACATAACAAATGCCCACACTAATTCCCCCCACGTGGAAGCGGACATCCTGGCCGCCGCAAGTCAAAGTGACGATGAACGTCGCGTGAAGGGTTTCATGCGAGAAACGTGCACAATCTCGGTGCTGCGGCAACGGCGGTCTGTTGAGACGACAAGTGGGGTCACCCGATAATTAACAGGGGAAGTTTGTTCCAAAATTATGTAAGGCCCGATGAAGCGTGGCTGAAACTTGTCACAGAGACCAGGGGTGCGAATAGGTGTCAAAAGCAGCACCTCGTCACCAGGTCGGAAAAATACAACGCGATGGGATGCGTCATAAATAATCTTCCGCTCTTGTTGTCTAGCTTCTGTGTTGATGCGAGCATGATGGCGAGACTGGGCCAATCCGGAAATGTCATACTCCTGCAGGCGTAGAATCCACCGACCTAAGCGTCCGGACAAGTTCTTTAGAGTGGAAAGCCAGCATAAGGCGTGGTGGTCCGTAACGATTGTGAAGTGACGGCCGTGGAGGTAGGGACGGAACTTCTGCACCGACCAAACCACAGCCAAACACTCCTGTTCAGTTATCGTGTAGTTCTTCTCGGCTGCGGTGAGCACGCGACTGGCGTATGCAACAACTCTCTCTAGCGAAGAGTTGTCGCGTTGCAGGAGAACGGCTCCTATACCACGGCCGCTAGCGTCTGTATGTAGGATAGTCGGTGCGGCTTCGTCAAAATGGCAGAGTTCAGGTTCGGACGTGAGGGCGCCCTTTAACAGGTCGAATGCCGTTTGACATTCTTCAGACCACAGAAAGGTGACATCGGAAGAAAGTAGCTGGTGTAGTGGAGCAGCTATTGAGGCGAAGTTCTGGATAAACCGACGAAAATAGGAGGCGAGGCCAAGAAAACTCCGCAACTCCTTCGGTCTTTCGGGGCGCGGAAAGCGAAGGACCGCAGCAATCTTGTCAGGGTCCGGCCGAATTCTATCTTTGCTAACGACGTGTCCCAAGACCTTGATAGATTTGCTGGCGAAACAGCATTTCTTGGTGTTCAGTTGGAGACCAGCGCCGGCAAGGCACGTCAAAACTTCATCCAAGCGTTGTAGGTGCTGAGAAAACGTTGACGAAAAGATAACAATGTCGTCCAGGTAGCAAAGGCAAGTTTTCCATTTCAGGCCTCGCAGCACGGTGTCAATCATGCGCTCAAAAGTCGCGGGTGCGTTGCACAGCCCGAAAGGCATCACGTTGAATTCGTATAGCCCGTCGGGGGTTGCGAACGCTGTTTTCTCTTTATCGTCTTCATTAATGGGAATTTGCCAGTACCCTGAACGCAAGTCGAGGCTCGAAAAGTATTGCGCGCCTTGTAGGGAATCAAGGGCGTCGTCAATGCGTGGCATGGGGTACACGTCCTTGCGAGTGATCTTTTTGAGCGCCCGGTAGTCCACGCAAAAACGCACAGAGCCATCCTTTTTGCGGACCAAAACAACAGGAGGCGCAGCTTGCGGCGGCACAGTGAAGATGGCATCAGTGCCGGCAGGCTCGTTCTGCGACATGCTGCCGAAAAGTGGGCGCAAACGGCGGCCTGAACGAAGCTCCAGGGGGGTAGAATGGGCTGGGAGAGGACCGAGGACCGAAAATCCACCTCCACCACGTATGACGTCTTGGTTGGAACGACGTTTATTAGACGCAAGGCCTCGGGAGCGCACGGGCAGAGCGCGCACACACCCGATGATGATGATGATGACACGGTGACGATGAGGACAGAGACAAACGGATGATGATGATTATGATAATGCACAGGTGAGGAAGAAGTACATAACAAATGCCCACAATAGAAATAAAGACACGTCTACAATACAAACTTGTATATTAGGGGCGAAGCTCCTCTTAGTCTAACCTTGTCAGGCGTAACGCGTAACCCCCCAGTATCGCCTGCCATCTCGGAGGCCATGATAAGGAGATGACCATTTCTCGTCTCATTTCCTAGATGGCGTTACTCTGCCGCTACTCTCCGAATTGCCGCTACTCTCCGATTGGCTGCTGCGCGCGCTTTGCCTGAGTGCGCGGCGATCGAGTGCCTCTCGGCCTCTCTCAGCCTCCTGGATCGTCGCCGTACGTGTCGAATCGTTGGTGGGGCATGGACGAAGCGAAGCAGCGGGCGCGGAGGGCCGCGGCGGCTCGTGCTCGCCTTTCGGGGTCCGCTGCTCTCGCTGCTCGGAGTGCACGTTGCCTCGCGGCGCCATTTGCGCGCACCGTCTCGGGATCCGCAAGGCGCCGCGCACGCTTCGCTGCCGCTTCTCCGACTCGCACCGCGGGATCCTGACGAAACGGCATCAACCATAACCTCTCAAGCTTCGCCCACCTCACCATCATTGACCTCGTGGATATGCTGTGATTTTTTTACACAAGAGCATCGCGAGGCGAACGAGGCAGCAGCGACGAGGCGACTGACGATACCCGGGCACGGCCGCTGGGACGCACGTGCTTCTTGCGTAAACAGAGACGGTCGGTAAAACAGACTGGTGGGCTAGTTGGTACATCATCTCGAGGACATAGCGCACAAACCACGAGGACGCAAACACATGTCCTCGTCCCTACCTTGCGTCCTCGTGTTTTCGTGCGCTAAGTCCTCGAGACGGTCGGCCAAGGTCCGAGGTGCGCTGACTGTAGCTCGTGTTCACCGACCGCATTCGGCGGGCGCACAGCAAACACTTCACGGCGTCAACGCGGTTTGTTGAACCCTGACCATAGAGTAATATAAAAAGTTAAGAGAGGACACTCCCATAGACCCCAGCGGCTGAATTTGGGTTCGCAGCGCTCCAAACGGGCCGGGGGAACCTTTGGAGCCTCGTAGATGATGGGGACCGCAGAAATGGTGGTCTCGAAGGCCATGTTCTAGAGATTAGAAAAATTACACGGCCTCCGAGACAACTTCTGTGGATGTGCTCGTCTCAGAGGCCATGCTTTAAGTGCGTTTTTCTTTTTTTTTTTTTTTTCACGCGTCGTTTCCATGCATTGATTAGCTTCGTGTAAGCTGTACCGCCAGAGCGGCAAGCACACGATGCCACTGTGTGTTTATGCAGACATTTTAAATAAAACGTAAGAACTCTTGGAAGGGACAAAAACTTTTATTTTCAAGCCATTCTTGGTAAGCACATGCACACTTTCATGCGCGCACGAAGAGGTGGGTTCATTGCACTGCAAGACATGGCAATACAGCTGCCATGTCTTGAGTTTAAATTTTACAGAAGCAATAAACAAGTAGGCGACATTATGAAAGGCCCCACACAACAGTAAAACTGCAGTACACGCGCAGGTACGCATACAGTTAACGACGCAGCGCGACAGTAGTTGCCGTAGTATTTGACTCCGGACGGCATGACCTGAAAAAAATAAAAAAAAAGAACGAAAAAAAAAGGGATGTTGGCTATGTCTTCTCTCCCGCCTTAGCCCAAATTTTCTCCGACGCACTTCACATCACCTTTTCGCGAAAAACAATCACGAGTAGATTCCGCAGCTAAAACAAAGCAATATTTGGCGCCATGCATGCGTTACCGAGGCAGTCGTGTTTATTCAGAAGATTAAGTCGTAGCCTCAGCTAACAAACATTTTTCTCGATTCACAAATTATCTCTAATTGCGCTCGTAACAAGAGCTTCAAGAAAAATGCGAATACCACAATTAAATAACGATGTTAAGCCTAACTGCACTCTTCACACAATTTAACGCATTGAATTCGAACTACGTGTACCGGCACAAAAAGAAAAAAAAACCTGACGACGCAAGCGGCGACTCACTTACTCGCGCCAAGAAACGATTTTCTCGCAAACATGCGCGAAGTGAGGAGCGCAAGAAAGCTCTCTGCGCCGAACAGCACAAGCGACAAATGTTAGCTTAACATGACGAATACAATACGCACTTTGCAAATTAATCACGGCGTTCTTACCAATAGCAAGCAGAGAGGCACACGAAACAAGTAAAGTCCACGAAGCACGTCGAACACGTTATCGCACATCTTTTATCGCGTCACCCTGCAGCTGTCCGTACTTCATTGCATTAAACGCTCATGAACACGGAGCGTGATAACGTTGCCGTCGCGTCGACGCCATTCTGCACTACTCTCGCACCCGATACCCGATTCATGTCCGATCCTGCCCGACGATATCGAACCGTCCAATCGCCGGCGATAAAGATAAATTCAGAGCCGCATTGCGACAAGTAGACGCATATTGCAACTAGAAAAGGTACTAAAGTAGATAACAAGTACGCGCGTTCCCTTGAAGATAGAGTGACGTGTCGCCCTCTCACGGCCGACATGAAGCTGCGTAGCACCGTCGCTTTTGGCCCGAGTGACCACTCTTGTAATTTGTATGTTACTCTATGCCCTGACTGCGTTCCCTCTGCTGTGCTGCTATATAGGCCCCCCGCTAGTGAAGGAGCCCGCTGAAAGGAGGGAGCCTGAACGATACAGAAAGACGCTCCCTGGTTGCAGCGGTGGGAGAGGGGAGAAAATGCGATGAAGTGGTGGAAACGGCGACGGAAGGTGTGGCGCAGTCGGGAATACCATGGGGCAGCAGTACTTCGACGATGGCTGCTTTAAGGTGGTCGATAGAGACGGTATCGAGACGACCGTTCAAATCAAGCGTGTAGAACTTCTCACTGCGCTTGATGAAGTGATAAGGTCCATCGTAAGTTCGCTGCAATGGCTTTCGGACTGAGTCTCGACGCACAAACACATGTGTCGCTGTTTCCAAGTCAGTAGAAATGTAGGTAGAAACACGGTGTTGTAGGCGAGGGTGTGGGGCAGAAAGATTTCGCAAAGCGGAGCGCAGCTGCACCACATACTCGGTAGGGTCAGGGCAAGGCGGAGGAATTGTAGCATCGAAAAGTTCTCCGGGCAGACGGAGCGGTGAACCATAGGTCAACTCAGCAGGTTTGCACTTCATGTCCTGCTTTAAAGGAGCACTGACACAAAAATTTTGCACCTTGTTTTTTTTTGTTGCAATAGGTAGCTTACGACCCACTTATCACGGCTGGAAACCTCGTTTGCGCGAATGCGCGATGGTTAGTTATTTACAGACGTTTTTAGAGCGCCCAGTCGCAGTTTCGGTTTCAAAGAGCACCGAATAGTCAGGAGCAGCAGTTCCGGTAGCAAGATAAACACAGCTGGCCACGTGACCACGCAGAACTGTGACGTAGCCGGCGCGCGCGAGAGCGGGCGCCGCCTACGTCAGGCACGGAGGAAGAAATCGCAGGTAGCGCAAGGGCACCACCAACAACCAGCCAACACAAAATCGTGACGTAGTTTGTTTACATTGCTACCGCGTTGATGTCGGCGTCGCGGGGGGCTCGCATCTCGCTCAGTCGTGCGGCATGCACTTTGAAATTGATTTTAAATATGTTCTAGGCTATATTTGCCCTTGATATTTCGTAGGCGTTGTCTATGTCTCCACATACATCTATTCCACTCATTATCTCGCCTTCGAAATTTTGTGTCAGTGCTCCTTTAACGTCGCCCTAAGGCCAAGCAAAACAAGTGGCAGGGAAACTGTCCAGTTGACCGTGTCGGGTTGGAAGATATCTTCCAAAACGCGACATCATATCGAACCTTGTGTTATCATCTGGCTGCAATGTACTGGCAGTAACTGAAACATGGCTTACCTCTCAGATTAGCGATGCTGAAGTCATTGCCGACTTACCAAACTTTAATGTTTATCGGAAAGACCGTGTTGATACACGTGGTGGTGGTGTGCTTCTACCAATTGATCGGCAACTGCCATGCTCAGTAATCGACATCCCGTCCGTTCTGGAAATGTTATGGTTAGTCGTTTACGCAACCCCACACAAAATTCTTCTTGGTGTCTGTTAGAGACCTCCCAATGCTAACTATGATTTCTGCCTCGAACTTAGTACTGCCATCAATAATCTACTAGTGGTGCACCCAAAAGCTGAGATACTTCTCTTCGGGGACTTTAACTTTCCCCAAATAGATTGGAACGACGTGACCTCTGCTGAACTTTCAGGACAGACAGAAGCACGCAAATTTACCTATTTGTGCCTTAACATCAATTTAACCCAACTGGTAAGTGAGCCAACTCGTGTAACACCGCAATCTTCCAGCATTCTTGATTTGATACTCGCGGCTAAACCTGAGAGCCTATCCTTTATTCATTACCTTCCAGAAATTAGTGACCATAAAGTTATCCTCGCCACTTTTACACACACCCTGCAAAAACGCGAGACATATAAGAAAACTGTAAGACTTTATGATAAGGGCGACTATGAAAAAATAAATGAAGAACTTCACAATTTCTTTCCCGTATTTGAGGCAACCTTCCACGATCACTCAGTTAACGACAACTGGGCACGCTTAAAAGACACGCTAAGGGAGCTCACAGATAAATTCATTCCTAGGGCTTGTTTTAGCACCCACAGAAACAAGCCCTGGTTTACAAATACTCTAAAGCGTCTTGAAAATAAAAAAGCGTCTTTACCGTACTGCCAGATGCGGGGAAGACCAGGGCGCATGGGATAGATATTATGCTTCTGAAAACGCCTATATTACTGCACTACGCCATGCTAAACGTACTTTTTACCAGGTTGATCTACCTAATATGCTTATCAATAATCCGAAGCAATTCTGGAGGGTGGTGAACACTGATGACGCTCAGGATCTTGTCATTTCCAGTGATTCGGGTGAAACGTTGTCTGATGCCGAATGTGCTGAAGTGTTCAACTCTGCTTTTGCCGCCGTTTTCACATCAGAGCTAGACGCACCACTTTCCTTACCGCCAAGTACCAGGGCTGGGCAAAGATACTTTGAAATTGTATCGCGATACGATACAAGATACTCGGGCAAGAAGTATTTGAGATACTGATACAAGATACTTCTGAAATAATTGTATCCGATACGATACTTCCCAATTGTATCTTAAGATACTTCTATACATTTGCAAATTAGCTATTATAGATCTATATAATGAAGCAGTGAAGGCCTATATACAAATGTGTTTACTTGAAAACTTCTTAACTTCGACCAACATTGTTTAATTTTAACAAAATACTTTTTTGCGTTCGTTAGCAACATACTCAGTAACGCGCGATCTTTTACCATTTCTTCTTTGAGAGAATATGAGCCACCCAGAAACGTCTCAGACGAATTGTAGTGGCACAAAGCGCCGGCAGGGTGTCACTACTATTCACTATTGCCACTTCTATCTCTGCTTACCTGCAGATTTGTAACAATAAGAATACTTTACGGTGACCTAAAGAAAATGAAAACGAACATATCTAAGTCAAATAGCTAGGCGGTTCCGTATTAAACAACCAAATTGAATAAGTATCCAGGGTGTTTCACGTAAGTGTAACCAATTATTAAAAAAAAGTTGTTAACCACCGCTGAATGAAATCAAAGATTCATGGTTTACTATCATGTCGAGCTCGTTATGACATTTTCTATATTGAGCTTAATTGGTTAATTACATAAGGTTGACTATACCACATTTTTAATATTCACTTTGTGCCCTAAAGTGAATATTAAAAATATCGCATCGAAATTGGCCCTAAATTTCAATTTGACACATCTTAGAGCGCATTTAAAAACAACCGAACTAATTTTTTAGCAGCGTACATGCTGTGTGGTGAATATTTACAGGTTTTTAAAGAAATCCCGCAAACTATGAAATAAAGCCACGTTCGCAGACAGTTGAACAATAAGAATAAAGCAGAGAACGTATTTCAGCAGCAGGTTACAAAATACATTAAAATAAACAGACGAGCGATAATTATACAAAGGCCCATGTAATATATGCTGTCCTCCAAACGGAGGACAGCAAAGCTCTTGGGAGCACATTCAAATTATCACTAAAAGAACATCTCGATTAATTAAACTGGAAGAACACAGACACAATACGTCAAAATATTTCCTGTTACGTAAATGCTTGTTCTATTGCATCTAACATCGGCACCGATAGTGCGATGGTTGTTAGAATTTCATTCTCATGTAAGTCAATCTCATCGTATGTAAGTCATGCTTACATACCGAGGATCTTTCAAATCGCTGATGAATGAAAGCCGCGAGACGCAAAGCAGCTCCATTCTTGCCTTCTTAATTGAGACTTTGCAACGAAGTACCACGCGAAACAAACTTCGATAATCACACTTTAGTAGCACCAGAATTTGAGTGAAAGACGCCGCACGCACTAGAGTACGCAGCGCAGTACCATGAATCTGCTCCATCAACTCATCATCTGTGCTTGTTGGAGCGCTCTGGCGGAAGTAAATACATGAATGCCACTGTCGTTAGTATTATTCCGGTGGCCTAGTGGTAGCAATATCAGCTGGAGAACCGGAATTCAGGTCGACGCTTATTGTTTCGCGTGGTGGTGCTTCTACAGCAGTATCTTGTATCTTAAGATACACGATACACTATTGAATGTATCGGAAATACAGATACAGATACTCATTTTGCGAGACGTATCGCGATACAGATACAAGATACCCAAAGAGTATCTAAGATAGTATCTAAGATACATGTATCTTCGATACTGCCCAGCACTGCCAAGTACAATATCTTCTTCTATGTATAACCTTACTTTCAGCGTATATGGAATTTCATGCATAATCAATTACCTCAAACTTTCGTCATCAGCTGGAATAGACGAAATAAATACAGAGGTATTGAAAAACACCAGTCATGAAGTTTCATGCTATTTATCATTAATTTTTGCACAATCACTTTCCACATCAGCTATCCCAGATGACCTGAAAATCGGTAAGATTGTTCCAGTCTACAAATCCGGCAATAAAAACTCTCCATTAAACTATCGTCTCATCTCCCTAACCAGCATTCCCTGTAAAATCATGGAACACGTCATCTACTCCCACATCATGGATTTCCTCGATTCTAATAATTTCATTCATCCTTCACAGCATGGCTTTCGAAAGGGCCTCTCATGCGACACACAACTGGCAATATTCCTGCATGACATACATCTTAACCTCGACATGAACATACAAACTGACACAATTTTCCTGGACTATGCTAAAGCCTTCGACAAGATACCTCACAAGCGACTGCTACTTAAAGTTTCGAATCTTAACCTGCAACCTGCTGTCGTCAAATGGATAACGGAATTTCTCAACAATCGTTCACAGTCTGTCACTGTAAATAACAACCTGTCAAACCCTGTCCCTGTAACATCAGGCGTCCCTCAAGGTTCCGTCCTTGCACCACTTTTATTCCTCATATATATCAATGGCCTTCCACTGCACGTTACTAGCAATATTAGAATGTTTGCAGATGATTGGGTTATTTATCGCAGTGTACGAACGATAACCGATCAAAATGCCCTTCAGGAAGACCTCTATAGCGTATTAAAATGGTGCGACACCTGGTTAATGTCTCTTAATGCAAAAAAATGTAAAATAATGTCATTTTCTCGAAGCCTAAAGCCCCTGGTCTTTCCTTACGAAATAGGCACCATACCACTCGACCTAGTACCATCATATAAATACCTGGGTGTCACTGTATGTAGTGACGTATCCTGGCGCACCCACGTTACTAATATCATATCAGCCTCTAACAAAACATTAGGTTTCTTAAAACGTAACCTCCGCCATACTACACAGCACGTAAAGCTAATCGCTTATCAAACACTCGTCCGGCCAAAACTCGAATACGCGTCATCTGTCTGGCATCCACATCAGGCATATCTCACCGATGCTTTAGAGGCGGTTCAAAATCGGGCGGCCAGATTTATTCATTCCGCGTACTCCTATGACATCAGTGTCATGTCGCTAAAATCGCAAAGCGGTCTTTCACCTGTCGCCCATCGTCGCCGTATCGCCAGCCTATCGCTCTACCACAAATTCTTTTTCAGCTCTCTTCATCAACCACCTTACATTTCACCCGCAGCGCGCACATCTAGCCGCCTAGGTCACTCGCACCAAGTCTCTCGTCCACGTGCACGAACCATACTTTTTCATCCTCATTATTTTTTCGAACTACCTCAGAATGGAACGGCCTTCCCGAGGAAACTGTTGCTACCACCTGCCCATCTCTGTTTCTAAAGCGTCTGACGGAGCATATTGAAACTAACAGTGTGTAATAAAGGTTCCAGTGGTGTACTAACAACACTTTAGAATAACAAATTTATTGCATTGTGTAAAGTTTTGTAAAGGACACTTTTGTATTTTCATGTAACCACCCCTATGTAATACCCCCCCCCCCCCCCACACCCGGGGGGTCTTTAAGGTATTAAACTGATCTGATCTGATCTGATCAAGGATGCTTTCAGGGTTCGGTGAAAACGCTCGACCAAGCCGTTAGCGATGGCGTGGTATGCTGTTGTGCGAAGCCGCGAACTTCCCAGCAAAACCATTAGCTTCTTGAAAAGAGCGGATTCGAACTGTCGACCACGATCGGTGGTGATAGTAGACGGAACGCCAAAACGTGACACCCAACCCGACACAAAAGCTTTTGCGATTGTTTTGCTTCTGATGTCGGGTATGGGAAACGCCTCTGGCCACCGAGTGAAACGGTCAATACATGTCAGCAGGTAGGTCTTTCCATCGGATGGAGGCCATGGTCCTAGAATGTCCAGATGAACTTTGTCGAAACGCTCCAAAGGTGGTGTGAATGATCACGCATCGTTTGCGTGATGATTTGCGTGTTCCGAAGTAAATAGAAATAAAGACACGTCTACAATACAAACTTGTATATTTTACACAACAGCATCGCGAGGCGAACGAGGCAGCAGCGACGAGGCGACCGACGAAACCCAGGCACGGCCGCTGGGACGCACGTGCTTCTTGCGTAAACAGAGGCGGTCGGCCAAGGTCCGAAGTACGCTGACTGTAGCTCGTGTTCACCGACCGCATTCGGCGGGCGCACAGGAAACACTTGACGGCGTCAACATGGTTTGTTGAACCCTGACTGCGTTTCCTCTGCTGTGCTGCTATACAGTGATTGTAAACATTTCGCTTTCATGACAGTGGCAGATTACCTGACATCATATTGGAGTGCCTGCTGTATGCACTAAAGCCCATTCTTAATCTTTGGTGAATTCCTCTTGCGTGATTAGGCTCTTCTATTATCAGTTGTCCTAGGTACACATATTCTTGCACCCACTCCAATGTATCGCTTTCAATATTGAATTCTTTCGCTAGGCTATTCTGCTCATAGGATGTATCTGAAAGCAGATGTATCGGTTTCACCTTATTCAGGACACGTGTTCCTGTGCGGAAGAGTAACTAAAAATAAACTTATTTACTTATATGCTTTTGGGTTCTTGTGAATGAAATTTTCGGTTGATAGTCAGTGTTCGTTTTTTGTGTTTCGTCCTTCTTTATCATTTGTTTTCCATTCGCGCTGTTTCTTGACATGTGCGATCACCAAATCGCCGAAATGTGCCTCCTTCTACTCACGCAAACGCTCGAAGCCCTGCTGGAACCTGGAAAGGTTAGGTTTCGAGGGCGTTTTCTTGCCCACGTACCACGAGATCTCAAGTGACTTACACATTGTGCATGAGAAATTCTGTTGTTTATTTTATCAGTAAGAAAATGTTGCTTCTGCAATGGATGCGCTCAAAAAAAATTTTTTTTTCAGGGACATTTATTGCATAGAATAACAGAGCTGAGCTAGTTGGTGTGTATAGATGTGAGACTGGAGTTTCGCAAGGCGCGTAGCGCCACCTGTCGGAGCCGTATTGGGCACTGCGAACAAAGTCCGACTCCCTTGCACAGCTTGCTGTGAAACCTGGTGCGACCAGCGAGTACGAAACAGCGATTGAGCTTAACATTTCGTGTGTTTGCGCATTTAACACTCAGTAAGAGAGCTATGAACTTCCCTCCGCTAGTAGGACGCGCCATCGAAGCGTCATGAAGTGCTCCCTGGATCACTGGCCAGAACGACAGCGAAAACAAAAGCAGACGCGACAGCTCTGTGCAGTACGCCGCAATCGATGCTACCTCCTGTGTTGTGAATGGCCACGGACGTCAAGGAGTGAATAGTAAGGTCCAGTTTTACCGATTTCCAATGCTGTCGTATGAAGCAGAAAGGCTAGAGCGCTGGATACGGGGCGTTGCGAACGTGTTGAGCAAGTGAACTACTACTCAGTGTATCGGAACGGAACGAAAACCGTAAACGAAAAACGAAAAAAAAACGATATTTTTGACCGGAACGAAAACGTAACCGAAACGTTATCTATTATTTCGTTCCGGAGTGAAACCGAAATTTTTTTATCGTTTTTCGTTTCACTCCGAAACTTGACAGTCCGGAACATAATAATAATAATATCTGGGGTTTTACGTCCCAAAACCACCATATGATTATGAGAGACGCCGTAGTGGAGGGCTCCGGAAATTTGGACCATCTGGTGTTCTTTAACGTGCACTGACATCGCACAGCACACGGGCCTCTACCATTTCGCCTCCATCGAAATGCGACCGCCGCGGCCGGGATCGAACCCGCCACCTGCGGGTCAGCAGCCGAGCACCGTAGCCACTGTTCCACCGAGGCGGACGACAGTCCGGAACAACCGAGGTCACGCAACGTGAGCAATAATGCACATCTCGGAGTACAGAACTAGCGCATACCCCAGGCAAGAGTAAAGATGAGTTGAAATTGTGCGAAAAACGAAAACAGTGGCAACCAGAGACCTTTAAATTAACTCAAGTAGACTTTCGTGTGCCTGCGACACATTACAGCATGGAGAGGGCATTCTCGGCGCGCAAGTTTGTTTTATATGAACAGCGGTCTCGCATATAAGAGGTACAATCGATGATAGTCTGCTTCTGAGATCATACTCACTCCCTTGACCCAAAGCATTGAGCGTGCTCAGAATATTCGTAATTCACTTTTCAGAAAGTCTTGCTATAAGTTATAAGGGCATTGGTTTGCGATGGTTTGTAGTAATTCGTGGTACAGTTAGTTGTGCGCCTCTTAAGAACGTGGCAAGAACATGTTCTACCCCTGTCGCACGTTAAAAGGAGCGTGAGTAATTATACGACAAATCCAACAGAGTAAAAGCTCGTTAATTCGAACTCTAATGGGACTATAAAATTGTTCGAATTAAGCGGAGTTCGAATTAGCAGGCAGGCGCTAGAATGAACAGACATCGCGCCACACTGTGCGGAGAGAACCCAGGGAAGCCACCTCTGGACTCGTTCCTGCAAATTAGGCAATAGTACTCCTTTGTGGCAGGCAATTTCGTAAATTAAGTTCATGCTCTAACAGCGAACAGAATTTATTGATCAGTCAGTGATACGCCAGAAACAAGCAACGACTGGCATTCACGTGAGCTGTGAGCCTTAATGCCAAAATATACGAAGCTACTTGTACTCCGTAACACGTTCGTTTACATGGCGGAGTTAACGCAATCAAAATTTAAAGTCTCTCTTTCTTAGTGTATTTAGAACAATACTGAAATTGTCCGAGGGGGCACGGCTAAAGGCAAACATTGCCTGACTGGGCCGAGCCACTCATACAGCAGTAGCAGCAGACAGGTGACATTTACAACCATAAAAGCATACATGGAAATCAGTCACTACACTTATTTTACACAGGTGAAAGTAATGAGTAATTTGGGTGATCATTGTGGGCCGATTTCTGGGAGGAGGAACGAAAGCCGGGGGGGACTCCAAGTTCGAATTAACCGCTGTAGATACCGACGCGTTCGAATTATTGGGAGTTTTCCACTACAGAAATACATAGGGCTGTGTCAGTTCGAATTAACTGTAAGTTCGCATTAACCGAGTTCGAATTAACGAGCTTTTAGTGTATTTTTATCGCTACTCTAACTTCAAAATTTTGCATACAAATAAATAACGTTACGAACCGTTACGGAACTTTTTTTTTTCGTTCTGAACAGAAACGGAACGGAACTTTTGACGGTGGAACGAAACTAAAACCGTAACGAAAAACATTTCGTTCCGACACCCTGCTACTACTCGTGTTCGCCACAGTTGGTTGCATGAAGAAGTGTGCTAATGTGGCTCTGCTGTTATTGTTTTGCGTAGCCCTGATGGAAAACCATGGTAACCTTGACTATGAAGCTCAGCAGGGACTCTGACCGCGGTGCGCGCAGTGTAACACGGAGTGAGCAACTAGAGGCAGACTGAAGACGCGTAATAAACATGGCACGCCGCAACCTCCCATAATCTGAAGTTGTCGCCACCACGCAGCACCGCGCACGTATGTTTTCAAGGCTCAAAGTTCCGGCTTTAACCAGAAAATGCGAACACGTGCTGCATACAAGTAAATCGCAAATTGTTGGTTGTGACCATAGACGTTCAGGTTTGTTTTGCCCGTGGCCTCACGATTGCCGGAGCTAATGTCAGAGGCCACGGGTTTGCCTTTGGTTGTAATATATACAAACGGAAGAGAACCATCAAAAGGACATTCGAGGATGCATAATGAAACAGTCCAACGCACAGGAATCGAGAGCTGAAGGGAGAATGCAACTGAAAAGGCGAAAATCACCGGGACCATTCGTCCCTGATACAGCTAGAAATCGCAAGATACATAGCTAACTAAATGGATCGTGTATGTACTTCATCGCTTTGATATTATCTATATACCCAAACTGAACGCATTTAGGCGCTACGAGCGGACGCCGTAGGGCATCGCATGACTACGTCACCCTAGCACGACGTCGAGTTCTAAACTCGACGTCGTGCTAGGGTGGCGTATAGTCATGCGATACTCGTGTGTACATGCGAGTCGAAGTGCGCCGAAATGACTGAAATTGTTTTTCAATTTACCCGCTGTTCGCTTTCGTCGGTTTCCCACTTTATTGAAGCGTCGATGGGCAGAAGAAGCCTTCCAGGTCATTGATATCCAAGAAACCGTGCCTCGACACAAACGAAAGAGGGCGGGGGTGGGGGGTCTATTGTGGCTTATGCACATTCGCTTGCGGACGGCTCTCTTTGCACTACCCAGTTAGGGTCAGTGCTGCGATGAAAGCGCTGGTGGCGTTGTTTTTCGAAGCGCTGCCTAGGCAGAGTCTGATGTCTACTCATGTTAAAGAGGCAGGGAGTGCAAACGCCAACACAAGGGAGAAGTAAAGACACCAAACACGCAATACTAAATGTACTGCATATTATTTTCTTCACTGCCAAACAAATATGTAGGCGGGGACATGCAGGCGGGGACGTGGAAGAGACAAAAAACTCAGTCTGTGTTTTCACCTCTTTTTTATTCTAACTTTTCATATTTTTTTCTATCACTCTCTTTCTTTGTGTCTTTCAGTCCCCAATCCCCTTCCCCACGCAGAGTAGCAAGTCAGCGATTTACAGACGATGTATTTCCTTGCGCAAACTTTACAAAAAAGTAACTGGAGACAGTGAAGGGAACACGTATAAAACAGGCTAGAGCGCTGGATAGTGTGCGTGTTCCCTTCACTGTTTCCAGTTACTTCTTTGTAAAGTTCGCGCAAGAAAATCCAGCATGTTTAACCAACTAGCCAACTGTCAAGCTTTCCTTGCTTTACACACGCCGGCTAAATTCTCTGCCTTTCAATAAAGAGCTCTCTCTCTCTGTCAAACATGTAGGCAAGAAAAATCGATTCAATTTGCAAACTCTTGCTTCACATGATGCCATAAGTGCAAAAAAAACAAAAAAAAAAGAACAAGAAAGCATTGCGACGGAAATTTCAACTTTAAAGGGTAAAAGAAGGCGTTCACAAAGGGGAACTTACGTTGAAAGAACGACAAAAACACTACCAATAAATGCGAATTGTAGATTTCAGTGCTTCAAATATTTTTGAACGATTTTTGATATTTTTGAATTATACCAAAAGCGTAACCTTCTGTTCATAATAGCTTGCATGCAAAATAAACTTCATAGCAGAACTTCAAGCAGTTCGGACTAAACATCCGCGCGCTTGTCGATCTGTCCACCGCCGTTTTTTCTTTTTCTTTTGTTTACCCACCAGCCACTAATGATGACTTATGCTCTTGGAGTATATGTAAAGGGCAAGAAAGGCGCGAGTTTTCAACGACACTGAGCAATTCGCTCTCGTGTAATCATGTACACAAGAGTGCACGCAAGTAGCGAGGAGGATAAGGAAAGCTCGACCTGGTGCTAGTGTTGGCAATATCATTAGAACCAGCACGGCGCAGCACGCAGGACAGCACAGCAGACGGACGCGCAGGGAATCGTTACACAGAAAAGGCAAAAATTATACGTAGGCGTAGCACTTTAAATAAGTGTTAAGAATGCATAATCCAAGTCACATTATTTGCATAAACAATTTAACGTTGAGAGCAGTCATAATAAATTCAAACCTTTTCGTTTCCTTTTTTTCTCCCTGAAGAAATGTCTCAAGGACTTCCACGGCGACCTTGTCAAGAAGCGTCGCAAGGCCTGACGTCACTTCAGGAAAGAGCACCGTGCTGTCATACCTCAAGAAATGAAGTCGCTTAAGAAATTTTCGACCTTCCATTCGACAATAATAAAGCACCGCGAAACAGACACTCTTCGTTGTGTGTTTGCGAAGCCCCGCCCGCATTAAATAAGCGACTGCAAAGGGGAAAGCCAAAGAGGTTTAAAAAATACTTTGGTTTGAAGTGTGCGAATATTCGAGTTTCGGATTCGAATCGAATATTGCTTACTCGAATAATTCGATTCGACTTACGAATAGCTACTATTTGAAGTTTCGAATAATTCGACTGGACGAATATCTAAAGCGCTGAAAAGGCCAATGATGCAATATGGTTAGGGTAGGGCGGCAAAACTTACGCTGACGTCGTTACAGAAGGTCTTCCGTCAAAACTTTCAGTAATGTAATGGTTCAAAAGTGAGCGCATGTTTATTTTAAAGAAGATTATGTCATTTCCGCACGTCATGGCTACACAGAAAAGGCAAGAGAACAGTCTGAGAGACTGTCGAACTGCTAGCCTCAAAACATAACCTGCACTGAGCTCAGACCTTATTGTCAAAAGGTTCAAAAATCCTCTAATGAGGTCCTGACCCCTAGAAAGAATGATCTTTTGAAATATTTCGAAGCGCCACTGAGCTCAGACCTTATTGCCAAGAGGTTCAAAAATCCTCTAATGAGGTCCTGACCCATAGAAAGAATGATCTTTTGAAATACTGCAAAGCGCATAGAGCTGGACTTCATCCAGGTATCGCCAATATTGCTTTCCGATACCTTCCCACCCTGCTACTGACGCGCCCAGTGAGCGCATATTTTCAACTCCAGGAAACACCATAAAATCACGGCGAGAAAGTTTGAAGCAAGGTCATGTGGAACAGCTTGCGTTTCTGCATGACCATTTGTAGTCTTTCGGTGGCAGTCACTCACTGCGTTATGTGCCCGAGGACATGAGCAGATTGTATTTCTTTGTTCTTTCTTCACTTTTCACAAAATCTTTGGTATTTGATATTGCACATTTTTGGCCACTATATGGCACTATTCGATCCGAGATGAAATTTCACTATTCGCACACCCCTACTTTTCTTCGCTTGTTCGGAGCATTTGCATTTGCTCTGCCGCCGCTGTTTCTACCTGCTCTCAGACATCATGCACTGCAAACACAAAATAGCCAATATGGGCTTTTTGAGCTCCTGCGATGCCCTTTTACCACAAAAACCTGAAATGCGAACGCCCACAGCAAGGGGTGAAATGGGCTGTAATTGTTATTTTACCCTGATCGTCAAACATTGGAAATTACACGAGCCGCACACATGCAAAGCGGTGTGGGGTTGATAGGGAATATTCTGATATGCCCATTAAAAGCAAACAAATCAGCGAAAAAGATCATTCACAGCTACTGGTCAATATCACGATGGTGATCAGCATGTGCGTCAACTTCGCAAGAACCTATTTCTGCCGACAGATTTCAAATGACACGTGCCGCACAACACCGCATGTTTGGTCGGAATAACCGATCTTTAGCGCTGCAGAGCCCAGCGAGCTAAAGTCACTCGAACTGTAATACCAAAAAACGGCAGGAAGGAAAATATGGGAGCTTGCGATGAAAAAATCTGTAAACACAGGGCGTGTGACCCCTGTTTACGGACTTTTTCATCGAACTGGAAAAAGTAGCGCTACTGTGGCTGCAAAGGTTTACATAGTGTCGCGAATACAGAGTTAATATACTGAATCTAGAGGAAAAGCCGGGTCACGAGACCGCTAAGCACGAGAACGCTGACATCATAGAACACTGTCATTGTTGCCTTGACAATACTCTAATGATGCGCCCAAAATAGCGTTATAAACGATCACAATACTTGCCATATGAATTCTGAAGAAGCATTTGCAGAGTTAACAACCTGTGGATATTATTTTTTTTATTTTGAATAATTTTAAGGAAGATGGAATGGTTATTTATGCAATTTACTGTGCGCAAGAAGGAGCATTTGCAGGCTGATTTATCGATTTTCTAGATGGCTCCAGCATATTGCCACGCGCGATTCTTATTTTCATTTTTCTTGTACTCGGTTTTCGCCCACAAGGACTGTCCGCATACTCAGCGTGAACCGCGGCTGATTGTCCTAGAAGCTTCACGATTATTGTAGATCGTTGTGTTCAAGATTGCGCGCAAGACGCGAACACTCTAGCTTATGCCAGAGCTTGCGCGACGACCAGTGATAAGGCTAGAATGTTCGACGCGTGATGCATAAAAAGCCGGTGCGTTGATCAAATTATCGACGGCCGACGCTCTGTTCGCCGCTCTCAGTGCCAGCGTGTATTGCTGGAGTCTGACCTTCAGTTTCCCGGCCACAAGTTCGGCGAAAATAAAGAGTTTCTTCTTTGACTCGCCGACTGTTGCCTTCGTCGACGTCACGACGACGTGACATCTGGTGGAGGTGCTGCTTCGTCCATGCTCCGGACGCCCCCCGCGAGGTACTGACCCAAGCCCAACCCGCGAAGAAGACGACACAAAGGACAACCCGGAAAGTCGAAGCAGCCGCAGGCAGAGGGACCTCGAGCCAGAGTGCGGGCTTCTTGCCAAACACACTAGGCACTCCAAGCCAGCGACCTCAACCGCAGGCACGATGACAACCCCTGCGCCGCCTACACCGATCGTGATCCGGCAGCCTAAAGAACCACCAATATTCCGCGGATCATCAGTCGAAGATCCAGAAAGCTGGCTGGAAGCATACGACCGCGTGGCCGCTTTCAACCACTGGGACAACGACGACAAGCTAAGACATGCCTATTTCGCTTTGGAGGACGCCGCTCGGACCTGGTTCGAGAACCAAGACCGAAGCCTGACCACGTGGGATATTTTTCGCACCAGGTTCCTCGCCACGTTCACAAGCGTCGTCCGCAAGGAGAGGGCAGAAGCTTTGCTGGAAACACGTGTTCAGCTGCCAAATGAAAACGTGGCGCTCTTCACGGAAGAGATGCTGAGACTTTTCCGCCACACAGACCCCGAAATGCCCGAAGAGAAGAAGGTTTGCCTCCTGATGCGAGGAGTTAAGCAGGAGCTCTTCGCGGGACTGATGCGGAACCCACCGATGAGTGTCGAGGATTTCGTCTCGGAAGCGACGACTATCGAGAAGACCCTGGACATGCGCAACCGGCAGTACAATCGCCGTTCGACTCACATTTCACCGACATCCAAGGGCTCTGCTCCGCCGACCTCCGCGAAACGATCCGAGCGATCGTGAGGGAGGAACTGCGCGAGCTGTTACCCTCGCCACAACCTCAAGTGGACTCGATCACCGACATCGTTCGTGATGAAGTCCAGCAAGCGTTGGGTGTTCCCGAACCACCGCAGCCACATCCGGAGGGTATGACCTACGCTGCTGCAGTCCCCCATCCTGTTCCCGCTCCGCGACAACATTAAGTCACCGCGTCGCCGCAGTTCCATCGCTAGGCGCCGCCGCTGCCGACACCACCACCACCGACGCCCTACCGTCCTCCTGTCGGACAGCGCTACGCGCCAAGGAAAACCGACGTCTGGCGCGTTCCTGACAACCGCCCGCTCTGCTACCATTGCGGGGAGGCCGGCCACACCTACCGCCGCTGCCAGTACCGACAGATGAAGCTGCGCGGTTTCGCCGTCAACGCGCCGTGTCCGCAGCGGGGTGAACGACCTCGCGACATCGCGGACTACACTACCGGAACAGAGTGGCAACAACGGCGACCATCCCGTTCACCATCGCCCGGCCGCTACATGTCGCCGCACCGCCGGCAGTACACTTGGCCAACCAGGGGCCGGTCGCCTAGCCCGTATCCGGAAAACTAGGGCCAGCAACCGTTGGAGGTGCGGTTGCTGTACGACGAACTAACGAAGACCCTCCGCCGACGACGACGACGCGACGAAACCTGCTGAACACGACGCGAAGCAGACAGAGCCCTGCCGACGGAGGCTCGCGGACTGAGGAAGACTTGACGACGCAGCATGGAAGCAGCGCAACAATTCGACGTAGCCGTGATCCGACGCTGCGACTTAACCGCAACACAAGGCGACGGACCTCGGCGTTCTCATCGACGGCCACAGCGTCACCGCTCTCGTCGACACTGGGGCCGACTATTCCGTCGTCAGTGGGCCATTCGCCGCCAAGCTGAAGAAAGTAAAGACCGCTTGGAGTGGACCCGAAATCCGGACAGGTGGAGGCCACTTGATAACGCCGATTGGTGTCTGCACGGTGAGAGTCACCATCAATAACCGTACATATCCAGCGAGCTTTGTAATCCTACAACACTGCTCCAGGGATGTGATACTCGGAATGGACTTCCTGAGCGACCACGGCGCCATCATCGACCTGAGGTCAGAGTCGATAACACTAACCTCAGAAAAAGCGATTCTGCCCCACGCGACGCCGGGGAACCGTGCATTGAATGTGATAGAAGAGCAAGTAACCGTACCGCCGCTCTCCAACGTCATTATTTCCGTCGGCACCGAAAAACCCGCGAACGTTGAAGGCGTCATCGAGGGCGATCAGCACCTACTCCTGAACCGTCAAATTTGCGTCGCAAGAGGTATAGCCGAGCTGCGTGACGGTAGAGCAAAGGTAGTGCTGACAAACTTCAGCCACGAATACAGGCACCTCAACATTGGTACGACGGTCGCGGACATCGACGAATGCGTGGCCGCCAGCAATGCTTCCGCCCTCCTCGATGCTGCCGAACCTGCTTCGACGAATCGAGGTCCCCAACCCGATTTCGACGTCAACCCGAGCCTTCCGAAGGCCAAGCAAGACCAGCTCAAAGCCCTACTCATGCAATTCAAGGACTGCTTCTCGGCGTCGTCAAGAATTCGACAGACCCCAATTGCGAAACATCGCATCATAACAGAAGAAAGTGCCCGACCAGTTCGACAGAGCCCGTACCGAGTTTCAACGCGCGAACGTGAGGCCGTGAAAAAACAAGTGGACGAAATGCTACGCGACGACATCATTCAGCCGTCCAAGAGTCCGTGGGCGTCACCCGTGGTTTTAGTGAAGAAGAAGGACGGAACCCTAAGCTTCTGCGTCGACTATCGCCAGCTGAACAAAATCACGAAGAAGGACGTGTATCCTCTCCCACGGATAGACGACGCCCTGGACCGACTCCACAACCCGAAGTATTTTTCGTCGATGGACCTCAAAACCGGCTATTGACAAATCGAAGTCGACGAGAGAGGCCGAGAGAAAACTGCCTTTATAACACCAGACGGCCTCTTCGAGTTCAAGGTCATGCCCTTTGGCCTTTGCTCGGCACCTGCAACTTTCCAACGTGCCATGGATACAGTATTGGCTGGCTTGAAGTGGCAAACTTGCCTTGTTTACTTGGACGACGTCGTTGTGTTTTCTTCGAACTTCGACAAACACCTCCAGCGCCTCCAACCCGTACTTCAAGCAATCAAGAACTCCGCGCTCACCCTGAAGCCAGAAAAGTGCCGCTTCGCGTACGAGGAGTTTCTGTTTTTGGGACAGGTGATCAGCAAGACGAGTGCGCCCAGACCCGCAGAAAACAGCTGCCATCGCCACTTTCCCGCCACCCACCGACAAGAAAGCCGTGCGCCGATTTCTCAGCTTCAGCGCCTACTACAGACGCTTCGTCAAGGACTTTTCACGTATCGCCGACCGCTAACCCATCTCACTAAAACAGACGTGGACTTTAAGTGGGAAACGCCACGAGTAGAAGCATTTCAAGAACTCAAACGACGCCTGCAAACGCCTCCGTTACTTCCGCATTTTGACGAACACGCCGAAACAGAAGTGCATACCCAGGCAAACAGTGTGGGGCTCGGAGCCGTCCTAGTGCAGAGGACTGACGGACTTGAAAGGGTTATCAGTTATGCTAGCCGGTATCTATCCAAGGCAGAAGCCAACTATTCCACAAAAGAAAAGGAGTGTCTTGCCATCATCTGGGCTACGTCAAAGTTTCGCCCCTACCTCTACTGCAGACGTTTCAAAGTTGTGAGCGACCACCACGCCCTGTGTTGGCTAGCTAACTTGAAGGACCCTTCAGGTCGTCTCGCATGGTGGAGCCTAAGACTTCAAGAATTCGACATTACCGTCGTGTACAAGTCCGGAAGGAAACACTCCGACGCCGACTGCCTGTCTCGTGCCCCCGTCGACCCACCGCCGCAGGACGACCAGGATGATGACTACTTTTTGGGAACCTTAAGTGCCGACGACTTCGCCGATCGACAGCGAGAAGACCCGGAACTGAGGGGCCTAATGGAAAACCTAGAGGGCAGGACCACCGTCGTCCCAAAAGTATTCAGGCCAGGATTTAAGTCATTTTCTTTGAAAGACAACGTCCTCGTAAAGAAGAACTTCTCCCCATCCGAGCCAGCTACCTCATCGTTGTACCTTCGGATATGCGACCAGAAATTCTGCAGGCCCTGCACGACGACCCAACGGCTGGCAACCTTGGCTTTTCGCGCACGCTTGCAAGAACACAAGAAAAGTACTACTGGCCGCGCCTTACCGCTGACGTCGCTCGTTACGTGAGGACATGCCGGGACTGCCAGCGACGTAAGACACCGCCGACAAGGCCAGCGGGACTTCTGCAGCCCATCGTGCCACCTCGCCGGCCGTTCCACGAAATCGGCATGGATTTACCGGGGTCGTTCACGACGTCGGCTGACGGAAACAAGTGGATTGTCGTGGCTACCGACTACCTCACCCGCTACGCCGAAACAAGGGCCCTGCCCAAAGGCAGCGCCACCGAGGTAGCAAAGTTCTTCGTCGAGAGCATCGTCCTGCGTCATGGCGCCCCGGAGGTCCTGATTACCGAAAGAGGCACGGAATTTACAGCGGAGTTAACTCAGGCGATTTTGAGGTACAGCCACACAAGCCACCGCCGGACCACCGCCCGACACCCACAGACCAATGGTCTCACTGATCGTCTAAACAAGACCATCGCGGACATGCTGGCCATGCACGTCGACGTCGAGCACAAGACGTGGGATGCAATCCTCCCGTACGTGACCTTCGCCTACAACACGGCCGTGCAGGAGACGACACAGATGACGCCATACAGGTCGCTCTACGGAAGGAACCCCGCAACGACGCTCGACGCCATGCTGCGCAACGTCACTGACGAAGAAAACCTCGACGTCACCGGCTACCTTCAGCGCGCTGAAGAAGCCCGACAGCTCGCCCGGCTGCGGATCAAGAATCAGAAGACGACTGACAGCCGCCGTTACAATCTTCGACGACGCTTTGTGGAATACCAGCCCGGCGACCGCGTCTGGGTGTGGACGCCGATACGCCGACGTGGACTCAGTGAAAAACTTCTTCGGCGTTACTTCGGGCCATACGAGGTGCTTCGACGTCTCGGTACTCTGGACTACGAGGTCGCCCCCGGACGGCATTATGAACTCTCAACATCGCCTTGCGCGACCTGAAGTCGTCCATGTCATGCGCCTCAAGCCGTATTACGCGCGTTAGCGAACCTGACGACTGTACTTATTGCTTTTTATTGTACTTTCTTTATTTGTTGTTGATTTCTTGTTGCATGTATTTTCCCCCCGTGTTCTTTTTAAGCATCAGGACGATGCTTTTTCAGAGGGGGGGCATTGCCACGTGCGTTTCTTATTTTCATTTTTGTTGTACTCGGTTTTCGCCCACAAAGAGTGTCCGCATGCTCAGTGCAAACCGCGGCTGATTGTTCTAGAAGCTTCACGATTATTGTAGATCGTTGTGTTCAAGATTGCGCGCAAGGCGCGAACACTCTAGCTTATTCCAGAGCTTGCGCGACGACCAGTGATAAGGCTAGAATGTTCGACGCGTGATGTATAAAAGCCGGTGCGTTCCAGCGATTATCAGATTATCGACGGCTGACGCTCTGTTCGCCACTCTCAGTTCCAGCGTGTTTTGCTGTATTCTGACCTTCAGTTTCCTGGCCACAAGTTCGGCCAAAATAAAGAGTTTCTTCTTTGACTCGCCGACTGTCACCTTCGTCGACGTCACGACCACGTGACAATATCAACACTTGAGAGTGCGCGATCGTGGGCTCGCCATGGAGTAACATACAAATTTAAAGAGTGGTCACTCCAGCCAAAAGCGGCGGAGCTACGCAGCTTCATGTCGGCCGTTAGAAGGCAACACATCGCTCCCTGTCTTCAAGGAAACGTGCGTAGTAGATATCTACTGCAATACCTTTTCTAGTGCACTATACATCTACTTGTCTTTGTGACTGCGATCGTGGCTTTCACTGGCTGGCATTGCGGCTCTAAATCCACATTCATCGTCTGCGATTGGGCAGTTTGAAATCGTCGAGTAGGCGCTGTCATGACCATATATGGTCAGCATGGCCGGCTTGTCGTCGATGGCATGATTCATGGCGTGATCCATGGCGTGATCAACAGGTGATTTGATAAGGATGCATTGGCGTGATGGCGGGATTGTGATGATGGCGTGATCGATAGCATGATCACGCAAGGCGAAGCTATAAAATACGGATAAAAATTGGGGGATCCTTAAGCTTCGCCTTTAATGGTTGCACGCGATAGCAATATCCCGTCCCTAGTGCGTACTTCAATCACTTAGTGCATACTATATAATGGGTAGTATGCTTTAAACCAGGAGAAATTAAGCGCGGCAAATGTGGGAAATGTTTTCGAACTTGCTATGCACCCACTACGTGGTGTTAAGGGAATACGCGCAGTAAGGTGTGTGCCGTTTGTAATTGGTGGCTGGCTCTAAACTATGGAATCGTTATGTTAGTCACATATTCTGACGCCCGATGGCAATGTACGCTTGTACCACGCAATATTCCTGGGATATTGCATGTTATATTGCGACGCCTATATAAAGGACGCTTGCGTTTGCGAACCATGGAAGTTATTTTCACTGCATTTCCAAGCAGAGGAAGTTATTTTCACAGTATTTCCAAGCAGAGGCATGGCTGTGTGGTAGAACACCTGCTTGCCACGCAGACAACCCGGGTTCGATCCTCACTCGGACCCGAAAATTTTTATTATTTATTTTATTTGCATCTTTCTCGATTTTTCGGTCACGGACAACATGATGATTTTTCGGTCACGGACAAGATGATGATTTTTCGCTCACAACCAACGACACCGACGCCGACGCCGGAATTTCTGCGAAACGAGCTCTTTAACGCTATCGCGTTAAAACGTGCTTCGTCGTCATTGCTGGGTTCGTCTGCCGGGACGTCTCTCTGCTTGGCTGCTGCTTGGTAAGAACGCCTTCATTACGTTTTTCCCTGCATTACTCTGCAATATATTTGTAACTTCAGCCTTAAGCTGATACTTGGCGCACTGTGTTTCGGCGCAGAGAGCTTTTTTGTTTCTCATTTCGCCTATGATGTTCGTGAATTGTTTCAAAATAAGTAAGAAACAGCAATTTGGAATGCTGTGTAGAACGGTTGCGAGAAAATCGTTTTTTGGCACGAAAAAGTGAGCCGCCGCTTGCGCCGTTAGGTTTTTTTTTTGTGTGTGTGTGTGCACATACAGTCCCGGTACACGTAGTTCGAATTCAATGCATGGGTG
>JALIZH010027195.1:0-27633 GCA_030522465.1 Rhipicephalus appendiculatus
GGAGGTTGCTTTATGGAGGCTAGGCGCGCGCACTCGTGAATTTTTTTCCTCATGAGCTCACCTAGAAAAAGGAAAAGAAACAAGAGCATGGTGGGAATTCCAACACGAACCCTAGGATGTAGGGGCTTCAAAGGAGCTTGGCTTATAGATGCTCGGCGCTCTCTCTCCCTATTTGTCCCCTCTGTAGTTTAAGCGCATTCTGTTCCACTAATTTGAGTCGAGAGCTGTAAAAACTTCGTGACCTCAAAATGACGTTGAAGAGGAAGAGCCGTAAAGAGATGGCGCGCTACTGGCCGAGCTCCCGCCAATCAGCGGCGGCTGAAATGGAGAGTCCATTACATGGACTCATAGAAGAAACTCCCCCGGTGAATTGGTGTGTCCAGATTCCCCGTTTGGGTAAAAAAATAAAAAGACTAACGGCGGCGCGCCGCCGCAATTATTGCGCGGCGGCGGCGGCGGCGTGGACACTCTCGGGACATCGGCGGCGGCGCGAGCGGCGTGAGCAAAAACAGGCGGCGGCGGCGGCGCGGCGCGGCGGCGCACAGCTCTAGTCAGAAGTGATTGCTGGGCCGTCTTGTCGCTTTTTGCGGCGGTTGATCTGCTTGACTTTCGCGTTGGAAGGACAGCTGCTTTTGCACGGCGCGGCAGGTGGCGCGTGAGGGGTGTTCGCGTGCCATTCTGCTTCTTTTGTAGAAGGTTGCGCGCGTTTTTTCAGTTGCCGTTGGTGTGTTGGCATTGCGTGGGTAGGAGATGTGAGTGCTCTTGTTTTGTTGGGCGACTCCTCCTTGCGAAGAAGGTTCGCGGCCTCCTTCAGAAGCAGATCGTATGCCTTGGAGCGGCTCTGCACCGTTTCCAAGGTATATCCTGGAGGGAAGCCCTCAGGAAGGTTGTCTTCCATCTTAGAGAAGATGGAAAAGATCCGCAGGAGAGGCGGACATTGAGAAAAGAAAAAAGAAAAACGAAGAAGGGGGGACTACATTTTATTCCCTTGAGCCCTTATAAGGGCTGCACTCGCGAGCGCTGGTCAAGGAGAGAGAAGAGAAAGAATAAAGGTAGGAAACACACGGGTGTGTGTTAGAAATAGTTTAAAACTGGGGAACGAAAAAGATGCGACTGGTGCGCTTGAAAAGATCCGTGGAACCGCCGCCAGAGTCAGCGATAACGGTAGAACATTCGATACTGCATGTATAAACACCCAAGCGCCTCACCGCTGATCACTGTATCAATGGCTGACGGTATGTGCGCCACTATCAGTGTGGAGTGTCTATTGCTCTAGCTTGACTTTTCATTTCTCGGTCACAAGTTCGGCCAAATGACTAGTTTCATCCGGAAATCACCGACTGCTGCCTTCGTCAACGTCATGATTCTGTCACGAATTTCCGCGCTCTAGAGGAGGACAAGACTCTTTGCAATCACAACGAAAGCGATTCATGTAATAAGATTAACAGAAACACAAAGAAACAAAAAACTCATCTGCGAAGCACAGAAAGCTTAACATTTACGAATGTGAAATAGGTAATATTAAAATAACCCCATGTCTGTACTATCATGCTACAATACTTAACAAACAGGAAAACCGTCCACAAGTGTTGCGGCGGCTGTTTACCCGACGTGGCGTTTGCCGTCGGTCACCCCAGTGTCGATGCGGCGTGGACGTTTGCTTCCGTTGCGATGACAGACCTTCTTTATGGACCAACTTTGACACTGAACGAAGTCTGCCGAGCACCAGGCAAACGACTCGAGTTCGTTGTTGACCGCATGGCTGTGGATGTAGACAGGCCGGCTGCGTGGTCTGGCTCAGGCTTCCGGAATGATGTAACAGCTCATTGCTCCAGACCTTCCTTACACATCTTCGGCTTCGCGACCACTGGGTCCAGGCTTCCACGATCAGCCTAGACACTGACGCATGGACGTAATGGGACGGACGGACACGGACGGACGGTGAGGCGCGGACGGACAGACATGGACGGACGGATGGTCGGACGGACAGACAGGCGGACATGGACCGATGGACGGACCGACGGTCACGGACGGACGGATGAATGGGCGGACGGACGGACGGACGTGAGCATTATGCATTAAAGGCTTCGCCTTAATATGAATGACTGGTCATATCATGAAAATCATGAATAACTTGTCATGAAAAAGTATGATTTACACGCCATGGTCGTAGTGCTCCTGAGGACGTTTTCTTACCTTGATATATCCGAAAATTGGTACGATGAGACATCTCTGCATGACCAACATAAATGACAGGTGGTAATATGAAAACCATGACGTGCAGGTCATGTAGAACATGATATACATGCCACTCTCATCGTGCGCTGACGGCCGTTTCGCTAGCTCGAAATACACCGATTTTAGTTTTGCGCGACGTGACTGTATGACGAACATAAATGCCACGTGGTCATATGGAAATCATGACATGACATGTGCAACGTGACTTGAATTCCACGTTCATGGCTCGCTCGCGGCCATTTCGCTAGCTTGCTATACACAAATTCTGGTACTGCGTGACTTGACTGTATGACGAACATTACTGACAAGTGATAATATAAAAATCACGGCATGTCATGTGCAACATGAGTTGCATGCCACGCTCATGGCATGCTCGCGGACATTTCGCTAGCTTGATATACATCAACTTTTGTATTGCGTGACATGACTGTACGACGAGCATAAATGACAAGTGGTAATATGGAAATCATGCCGTGTCATGTCAACATGACTTGCATGCCACCCTATTGGCACTCTCGCGGCCATTTCACTCGCTTGATATGCACCAAAATTGGTATTTCTGGACGTGATTACATAAAGAAGATAAGTGGCAGGTGGCAACATGAACATCTTGGCAGGTTTGTCATCTACACTGTCATTTACGTGCCACGCTCATGGTGCGCTTGCATCCAGTTCACTAGCATGACATACACTGAAATTGGTAATGCACGACGTGATTGGATGACGAATATAAAAAAATGACAGGTCTTCACATGTAAATCATCCGATGCAATTCATTTACAGCATGATTTGCTCCTTGCCGGCTGCTTCGCATTAGATCGATTCCCATTTTGCGTGAAATCTGGTGGTTTTTTCTTAATTTGTCACCAAGTGCTTCATGTATATGACTTGCATCGTCATTTTTCTTCTTCTTTGCTCACCGGCTAAGGTTTTATTCTTAACAGACTCCATGAAAGTAATGTCGGCCCGCGGCGCAGCTCCAGACCCCATCCAACCATAAGTAACCGATGAATACCTGATGCAGATATAAATATATGATTAGAATTTTTTCGAATTTGCTCACAATGTGTAGCATGAAATGTCACATTGAGAGTTTGCATTGTTTTGCTTGTAACCTATGTTTCCTCATTGGATCTGGTGACATGAGTGCTGAAAATAAACATGATTTCTATACCAGTTCTGTCCATCATTAGGATTAATCGGCCAAATTTATCTATTCACCTCCAAAGCCACCTCCCCTCCTCCAATTCTCTTGCGGCTCTCCCAGTAAGATTGTTAAAAAGTTGCATGAGAATTTGTCATTTGTTTCAGATTTGAAACAAGTAATTCTACAAGGATAAACGATTTCATGAGTGATTATCCAAGGAGACTAATCTAGAATCTCCAAAGTGCTCCTTGATTTAGAGGAGTAGCACTTTGCTGTAATCGAGTTGGGAGATTGAGCAATTACATCATTACGCTTTTTCTGTGTTGCACAGAAGAGGAGGTATCGTTAGAAATGCCTCCATACTACATAGAAAAATTACGGAGCCTTCGTTTCACCTTAACCTCGATGTTCTACCTCGGTCATTGTGGCTCAAAACTCATCTGGCTTCTTTGTCTGGTCACTTCTTAGTCTGGTCACTTCTTAGTTTTGTTTGGTAAGTGGTGTATATAAACAGCTCACCGTTAGCACGAAGAAGGACGTGCGTCTCCGTGGCTTAGTGGTTAACGCCGCGCGCTGCAGAGCGAGAGATCGCCCGTTCGATTCCGCGTCGGAAAGCATTTTCCCAATTATTCTTCTTTGTGCCTTTTCTGTATATTTATATACATATACATATACGGGGCATGACGCCAACGACAAAAAGCAGCCGAGAGTGTCGATATAATTGCTATCGCAATAATAAACATTCTTCATTAAAACTTGGCACACTTTTCACGTTAGTAGGCGTGCAAAGAACCTCAATAAGCAAAATCGTGCCACAAGATGTAATATGGCTGCCTGTTATACGAAGGTGCCCTTAGTGCTAGTGCATGCTTTTTTAGGGGCGAAGCTCCTTAAGCCGTGGGTCGTGCGTCCTCGATGTATGTAGCCACCTCTCGGTAGCCACCTCTCGTTTAGTTCTTGGAATGTCCGCCAGATGGCGGTACTTGTATATGATGAATATATGATGAAAAGCTGCGGCGCTCGCTCCATTCAGATGCTGCTGCTTCTCACAATGTTCACTAGATGGCGCTGCGCTGTGACAGCACGTGAATTGATTACTAGACGGCGCTGCGGCGCTCGCTCCATTCCGATGCGTAGGGAGACGGCTCCGCTGCGTGCTCTAGTGTGATAGGAGACCGCTGGGTGGCGCAGCGCTCTTGGCGCGCTTCCTCTTTCGCTCGGCAGTCAGCGCGCAGTGATCGACGAAGAAGGTGAGCGACGAAGAAGGCACGGAGGCGCCGGAAACGGAGCCCGACGTTCGAGCCCACGAAGCAGAAGGTGCACGGCGACGCCGAGAAACGGATCCAGAAAATGTGAGAGCCTGAGAAGCGGCGAGGAAACGCGCGTACAGGCGGGCGGATCCCGAGGCTGCGCGAGCGCGGGAAGCTGCTGCCAAGCGCACACACTGGTTCTCACGTCTTTCATGATGATGTAATGGGCGAATTTTCACGGAAGAGTCATGAACCTCCGGAGCTTCGCCCACTCATCATCATTCACCCCGTGGGTATGCTGTGATTTTTTTTGGTTATTTAATCACTATGTTTTAAATATTCATCACATCTCATTTGTTTTGGTTAACTGCACAGTGTAAAGATCCGTTCATATCCATACAATAAATCAAGCTTTTTTTAATGAGCGGAACTTGAGTTAGGAGTGTTGGCTTAAGGCCCACTTTTAATGACATTTTTATAGTGAAAAATGAACAAAAAGTATGTCTTGCTTTAAAATGCTCACATGTGCCATTTTATATTGTAGGCTAATAATATCTACTGATTCTCATTTTTTAAAAATTCTTTTCGAACACTTGGCCTCATACCTTAAGATGGCTCACCACCTACAAAGAAACGCAGATTTGAACTTTTTTTCTCCATAGATGGCATCACTTACACACCACCAAAAGAAGGGAAGTTAGAGTACACTCTAGGCGTGCGAATGTCACCAGGACATGAAGGTTTTAGTCATTCCGCGTGCGAAAAGTATTGCTGCTTGAAACTTGCCCGCGAATACCTCAAAACATAGTGAACGCTTTGTCAAAGCCGTTACTAGGTTTCCGCCAGCTAAGCCGTAGCAAACGCGGTGGAGGAGCTTCAGCTTTGTGCTCCCCGTAACGTGTGGTGTAAGTCATTCCCTCCAACTTCCCCGTTTCGCTGCACCGCTCTCGTAGAAACCCAAACAATGCGTAATGACCTGTTTTCACAGTTGGCAGCTGCTTATTGTGAGTGGCTATCCGGCGTTTTCAGCAGCCGGTTTGGGAAAGATGCGACGCACGGGTAGCACAGGCGCACCGAGGTTAGTTTGAATAAACTTTCCACTGTTCCTAGAAGCTAGTCCCCGCCGCCGATCACAGCGCATCTTTCTCTCTTCGCTCTTTCACTTCGTGATAGAGAGCACTGCACGAGATTAAGGGCTTACCCGAAAGCCCCAGCTTACACTACAGTGAAGAGCACAGAGCAACATCGGAGTAAGGTGTAATCAGGGCTTAAAGTCTCCCTTCACTAGAGGGGGGGGGGGCTGATAGAGCGGTAATATATATATATATATATATATATATATATATATATATATATATATATATATATATATATATGAAACTCGAATAATTCGAACTCTAAGGGGACTATAAAATTGTTCGAATTAAGCGGACGCTAGAATGAATGGGAATCGCGCCACACTGCGCGGGCAGAACCCAACGAAGCCTGCTTTCGTGTTTCGGTCGCGCCACATCAATTCAACAATCGTGTTTAAATCATTATTAAGAAAATTGAAGAGTCACAATTTATCCGCACAAGGCAGTACTGCTGAAAAAATAAAGTACAACGCTTGTCCAATGGGTGCTGTGGTGTTGCAGTTGACCAGCTGAGGGGGGCGTCCGCGCCCCTCTTAAAAAATGGACAGGGGGGCCGGGCCCCACCAGGCCCCCCTTGACTTTAAGCACAGGGCGTAATATGTGCGTTTTCATTAAACATCCTGAATGACATGTCATTGAATAGTATTTACAACGTACTAGATTTATTATTTTAGGGGCGAAGCTCCTTAGGGGCTAGCCTTGTACGGCGATGTACCGGCGTCCACTCTCGTATCACACCTGCTACACAGCTGCGAGAATACCGCCTGCGCCTGCCGGCTGTCCGTCCGCGCGTCTACCCGTCCATCCGTGCGTGCTTTATACTAGTCGGCGACTTCAACATAGACATTATGGACCTTAGGACCTAGTTTCGCCCACTCGTCATCATTCACTTCGTGGAGGTGCGTGGATTTTTTTTCTTTCTTACACAGAACCATCTCACCACTATTCCCAAAAGACTATGCCGTAAAAAGCAACTTTTATAAAAGAAAATAAGATTTCTTTTTTCGAGCACGGCTTACGTTGTGTTATCTCTGAAACTCTCTCATCAGGTTTTTTGCATCTCGACAAATTAGGTGAATAGATGAAATTGCTGCTTTGAAAACATGATATTTGAAAGAAAATTAAAAGATCCGCGAGAATTGTGCGTTTCTCCTTGTTTTAAAATTGACGAAAACAAATTAATTTACACTCTCACTGTAAGAAAACTTAATGTTCGGTGGCACAAAAGAAATTAGCAGCAATGCGTATATATATATATATATATATATATATATATATATATATATATATATATATATATATATATATATATATATATATATATATATATATATATATATATATATATATATATATATATATGTTGAAATACCTCCACCACTTAAAATGGGGGGTTCCGTACGTCGAGCAGGTTTATTTGTTGCTCTGCGCAAGGACCTTTCTGAGGCAGGTCTAACTGCTGGCGAGCGCGAGCACGAGCAACCACAGCCGCCGATCGTCGTCCTCCTCTTTCTAGCAGCGTAGCGTCTGCCAGTCGTATTCAGTACTATATATATATATATATATATATATATATATATATATATATATATATATATATTGTAAGGATGACAGCGCCACTGGGGCGCGGGCAGGCGCTAAGCTGCTGCGAGAAAGAGGAGAACGAAGGCAGAGAATAGAACAGCCGGCCTAGTGAACAGGCGTTGTGTCTATTTCTCTGTCTAGTTCGTTACAATGGCGCAGTCGACGAAGACGAAGGCATACGTCCCGGCTTCCTCGTCCGTGGCACCCATCGACGTGCAGCCGCGGTAAGCGCAGCTTGAGGATGGCGTTCAGGCTTCCTCGGCACCTGTTAACCTGTCGCCACTGCCACCACCGTTCGGGAACGGCGTCTAGGCCTCCTCGGTGGCTCCACACCACTGCACCCGTACCTGTTCTCGACAAGGGACGCCGTCCACGCATCCTTAGCCCTGAATCCCGCCGCCGTGAGCATCGAGACCACCGCGCAGTTAGCGAACTACGACCATTGTTCACCGGGCGCCTGATTCGACAACGGCGCGGACATGTTACGTGTCCTAACGGCACTATCTTGCCATCTACACCACCTGTCGTCGTGGAACTCCGGGCTTCGCCTGCCGCTTCACCATAGTCTGCTGTTTGGGCAGTGCCGGTGTTCCGCGGCTTTCAAGACAACGTCTTCGAGTGGATTTCCACCATAAACTCGCTCGGCACCATACATGCCTGGCCGGCAAATCAGAAATGGTTGGTGGCCATCGACCGCCTTCGAGATGCCACCAAGGCGTGGCATGCCTACGAAGGGATCACAAAACGTTCTTGGACAGAATGGTGTGCGAGACTGACAGGTGTTTTTCGCCCACTTTTTGATACTTGCGACTCCCTTGGTGCCAACCAAGTCTCTACCACGCATGAGAGCTGCAAGGACCACAACTTCGGTGGTGCAGCTCAGCTGACCACGAGTCTGCCCTCCATTGGCGATGGAGCTCACGTGGGGCAACCCCTTGATAGCCCATCGGTGCCCTCGAGCCCCACAACAGAGGCCTTTTCTGGCTACTCTACAGAAGACGTCGGAAGCATGTGCTGCTCTCCGCTGCTAGTCTCCCTCTCTGCGCATGAATCAGACGCCGTTACATCACTAAAGGAGGCCGAGACCCCTCCTCATCAAGAACTGTTGGAAGAGCGGGTCCGAGAATCGTCATCGCAGGGACACGCGCGGATGTCGGCTCCTGTCGTGCATGGTACGCCTCCAGTACAGGCACCCGAAGAACCCACTGCCTCCTTTGCCATGCTTGCCGACCCACTGGAGTCGCTTCCTCAGCTTCTAGAGTAGTCGCCTATCCAATGTCCACTCGATCGCCTTGCGGTACTGGGTACCAGAAACGGAGGGGAACTTGTTGACAACCGACATCCACCGGGAAGCTGCCAGGACACGCCTGCATCTTCTCGGTGTGGAGGTAAAGGCAATCAGAAAACGTAAACTGAAAAACATTAAGAAGGAGCCTCACATGCTCATAGCAGACGCCCCAAAAGGAAAGGGCCCTCATAACAAGACTGGATACCTTCAACGGATCAAAGAAATTGAGTACGCCGTCTCCAATGCGCCACCGTTGTGCAAGGAGGTTCTCCGAGACAAGCGCAATAATGTTGCGCCGTCGCTAATTGAGCAGTCCGTTGACGTGCCATCTTTAACGAAGACGCCCACGCTGAACCCCCCACTGAACGCCCACGGTGTGCCACAAGGAGCGCCTCCAGAGCTGTTGCACGGCAATGACGAAGAGGAGGGATCCCACTGTCCTGGTGGTGACAATAATTCGAACGCAACCGCCTTCGAGAAATACGTGGGCAAGACACACCGAGGAAACGGGCCGATGCGTTTGGTCCCGCAGTTGCTGTTCCGGCATCCTCATCTTGGTATGCCACGCGCCCCGTTTTCTCCGCGACCCAGTCAATGCCCGCCGCAAGATCTATGCTTGACAGCTGACATGACGTCGCTGCGTGCCCGAGGTCGACCGCCGCCAAACAGCCAATGTCGCCCCCCAGAATGTTTGGCAGCGAGGCAAGGAAAGTCACAGGGCAACGCGGACCTTCAGCGACCATCCCGACACAGCCAGTGCCGCCCACCGGATAGTTCCGCAGCTCGGCAAGACAAGTCGCGGCGTACACAAGACAGACCACCGCAGCACTGTCAATGCCGCCCGCCAGAGACAATTTCGGCAGCTGTCATGCTACGTCGCAGTCATGGCCGAGTGTAAGGATCACAGCGCCGCTGGGGCGCGGGCAGGCGCTAAGCTGCTGCGAGAAAGAGGAGAACGAAGGCAGAGAATAGAACAGCCGGCCTAGTGAAAAGGCGTTGTGTCTATTTCTCTGTCTAGTTCGTTACTATATATATATATATATATATATATATATATATATATATATATATATATACTACGATGGCCGCCCAAGCGACACCTTTTCCATCTCATATCGTCGTGGATCCACCCCGAACACCAGAGGTCTTCCACGGTGATATTTTCGAAGATTCCGAGGACTGGCTCGATGGCTTTCAGCACGTCGCCAGGTTGAACGGTTGGGACGAAGCCAGGAAACTTCGTTACGTCTGCGTGGCACTGCAAGATTCTGCACGCACATGGTTCGAGAACCACGAAGCGTCCTTATTGTCGTGGGACGACTTCCGAAGGGAGTTCCTTGCCACATACCCAAACACGCACCGCAAAGAAAAGGCAGAGGCCGCTCTTCAGATAAGAAACCAACGGAACAACGAGAGCGTCGCCATGTACATTGAAGACATGTTCCGACTCTTCCGCCGAGCCGACCCGAACATGGCTGAGGAGAAGAAGTCGAGGCACCTGATGCGCGGAGTGAAAGAGGAGCTTTTTGCAGGCCTGGTGCGTAATCCGCCTCGTTCTATAGCTGTGTTTAGAACAGAGGCAACGATGATAGAGAAGACACTGCAGCAGCGCGCGCGCCAGTATAACAGGGACGTAGGCGTCTCCTCAGCTAGCGCGGTGTCAACAAACCTCACGAGCAACATCGACCTCTTGCGGGAAGTGGTGAGGGCTGTCGTCAAGGAAGAGCTGCAGAAAATGCACATGGTTCAAGGTGCTCCAGCGATACCTTCACTTGCGGACGTCGTCCGCGAAGAAGTGCGGCAAGCAATCTATCAACCCCAGCCTCAGGTTCTGCAGCATGCACAACCGGAGCCTCAGCCTCAGTTATCGTACGCGCAAGTGGTACGGCAGGATCTTGGACGCACGAACCGGACGGCACCGACTGCCGTTATGCCCCCCGACATTTTCTCCTAATACGCCACTACCCATGCCGGAAGCAAGACCACGTAAGAGCGATGTATGGCGCACGGCGGACCGGCGGCCCCCTCTGCTACCACTGCGGAGAGGCAGGTCACCTTTATCGGGCGTGTCAGTATCGTCGAGTGGGACTGCGTGGCTTCCTAGTCAATGCACCCTGCCCGCGGAACGGTGAGCGCCCCTACGAAATCGAAGAGTTTTTGTCTTCGCGCCATTCGCCTCAGGACACCCAGCAACGGGAGTCGCGGTCAGCAGCACCAATGCGCTATCGATCGCCGAGTCCTCGTACGTCATCAAATTCCCCAAGACCACGTTCACCTAGCCCGCAGCGGGAAAACTAGAGCCAGCGACCTCTGGAGGTAAGGCCGCTGATACTCAGAAAACTGAAGACCCTCCATCGCTAACCCGACGAGACGACGGCATTTACGCAACTACAGACAAGTGCAGTAACAGTGACGTTACCTCCGAACTGCTAGTCACCATCGACGACGTCGAGGCTATTGCGCTTATAGACACCGGTGCAGACTACTCCGTGGTCAGTAGCGTCCTCGCAAAGAAGCTGCGAAAAGTGCTGACTGAATGGACCGGACCTCAGATACGTACCGCTGGAGGGCACTTGGTCAGCCCAGTGGGATTATGCGCCGCAAGGATAGTAATAAGAGGATTCATGTACGTCGGAAGCTTTATTGTTCTTCCCGAATGTTCCCGTGAGCTGATTCTAGGCACGGACTTCTTGCAAGCAAACAATGCAGTCATCGACTTGCAAGAATCTCAAGTTTCGTTTCTACGGAGAATGCTGTCGCCATCTGTCACACGGAGCAACCAATCGTTTCACCTCTCCGCATTGTGGATGAAGATGTGACCGTGCCGCCACGCTGCAGTGTGACGGTTCTTGTGAAGAGTGAAGTTCTCCGTGACTGCGATGGACTAGCAGACGGAAAAATTGGAATGTTACTAGAAAAGGGACTATGCGTGGCAAGAGGTCTGGTGAGCCTTCGTGATGAACGTGCGGATGTTCTATTAACCAACTTTGGCAATGAGGTGCAGCATGTAGCGAAGGGAACATCCGTAGCATCCCTACATGAGTATGTGCAAGTCTCGGATGTCTGTACTCTTGATAAAGCTTCCGAGAAAGTAGGAAGTGTACTTCAATCAGTTGACATTGACAGAGAGCTCTCATCACCACAGAAAGAGCAGATTGTGGACCTCATCAAAGAATTTGCGGAGTGCTTTTCCACCTCGTCGAAAGTCGGGCGTACTCCCGTCGCAAAGCACCGCATCGTGGTCGAAGAACACGCTAGACCTGGACATCAGCGTCCATACCGAGTAGCGCCAAAAGAAAGGGAAGCCATCAACAAACAAGTGCAGGAAATGCTCGAGGACGACGTGATCCAGCCATCCAATAGTCCGTGGGCATCACCTGTAGTGCTGGTCAAAAAGAAGGACAACGCTCTGCGGTTTTGTCTTGACTACAGAAAACTGAACCTCGTCACGAAGCGTGATGTTTATCTACTTCCGCGGATCGATGATACCTTGGATAAGTTACGCAAGGCTCACTTCTTTTTCATCATTGGACTTAAAAAAGCGGATACTGGCAAATCGAAGTGGACGAACGAGATCGCGAGAAGACGGCGTTTGTGACACCCGACGGACTATACAAGTTCAAAGTACTTCCTTTCGGTTTGTGCTCTGCTCCCGCTACCTTACAGAGGATGATGGACACTGTCCTCTCCGGACTCAAATGGCAATCGTGTCTCCTTTACCTCGATGATGTAGTGATCTTTTCCTCTACCTTCGAGCAGCACATACACCGACTGAGAACAGTACTGGATGCCATTCGCGCGGCAGCACTGACTATCAAGCCGGAAAAGTGTCACTTTGGATTTCGCCAGCTTCGGTTCCTCGGGCACATTGTTAGTGCGGAAGGCGTCCGCCCAGATCCGGAAAAGATTACAGCAGTTGAAAAGTTTCCGAAGCCGCAAGACAAAAAGGCCGTGAGACGATTCCTGGGACTGTGTGCCTACTACAGACGCTACAGACGTTGGTCTCGGCGCCATCCTTATTTAATGGCAGAATGGAGAACAAAAAGTTATCGCTTACGCGAGCCGCACTCTATCGAATGCTGACTCCAATTACTCAGCGACAGAGAAATAATGTCTCGCAGTTATCTGGGCGATCAGCAAGTTCCGACCATACCTGTACGGGAGACCGTTTCGAGCGATCAGCGATCATCATTCGTTGTGTTGGCTGGCGAACATCAAGGACCCTTCAGGAAGACTTGCTAGGTGGAGCCTGCGTCTGCAGGAACATGACATCACCGTCGTCTACAAGTCGGGTAACAAGCACAACGACGCGGAATGCCTGTCACGTGCACCTGTAGAGTCTTCATCATCTGATCAAGAACAAGACTTCCCATTTCTTGGAGCTCTGAATGTGTCCGACATGGCCCGTCATCAGTGAATGGACCAGGAGCTACTCCCCGCTTATCCAGTACTTGGAGGACCAGCAAATTAAATTACCACGAGTTCTCGTCCGTGGATTGTCCTCCTATGTTCTCAGGAATAACGTCCTCTACAAGCGAAACTTCAAACACAGCGGCGAGACGTTCCTGCTTCTCGTACCATCATCACTGAGAAAAGAGATCTTAGAAGCGTGTCATGATGACCCATCGGCTGGCCATTTAGGTATTAGTCGGACTTCAGCAAGAATCCGCTAGAAGTATTATTGGCCGAAATTAATGGATTCGGTGCACCACTATGTCAAGTCATGCCGGGATTGCCAAAGACGCAAAATACCACCATCGAAACCAGCTGGCCTGTTGAAACCCATAGAGCCGCCAAAGGAGCCATTTCAGCAAGTGGGAATGGATTTACTTGGTCCATTTCCTGTCTCATCATCGGAAAAGCGCTGGATCGTTGTAGCGACAGACTACATGACCCGTTATGCTGAGACGTCGCCTCTCGTAAAAGGAACGGCGAATGAGGTAGCTCAGTTTTTCGTTACTCAGATCGTGCTACGACATGGCGCACCGAAGGTTATCATTACTGACAAGGGAACAGCGTTTACTGCCCGTTTGATGCAGTCTGTAATGAAACTCACGCATACCGACCACAGAAGAACTACAGCATACCATCCGCAAACAAACGGATTAACCGAAAGGCTCAATAGAACGCTCGCTGACATGATCTCCATGTATGTGGACGTGGAGCATCGGACATGGGACATCATTTTGCCTTATGCTACATTTGCATATAATACCGCAGTACAAGAGACGACACACTTCACATCATTTCCACTTGTTTATGGTCAGACGGTAACAACGACCTTAGACGCGATGTTACCTGTCAACGATTCCAATGCGAGTGACCCGGACATCAGCGATTACATAGAAAGGGCAGAAGAGGCACGGCAGTTGGCAAGGCACCGTATCATTCAACAGCAGGGCGCCGACGCAAGTCGATATAATCTGAGGCGAAGAGACGTACAGTACAACCCAGGAGACAAAGTGTGGGTGTGGACGCCAGTACGTGCGCCTGGCCTATCTGGAAAGCTGATGCGGCGCTATTTCGGCCCTTACAAGGTTCTTCGCCGGTTAAGCACTTTAAATTACGAAGTAATCCCCTGAGGGTCAAGTGTGCTCAACGCGACGCAGGAATCACCCAGAAGTCATACATGTAGTACGAATGAAACCGTACAACGAAAGGCACTGAACGAGGGAACTGCTACATGCACTCAAACATCAGATCAATCCTGCTCTTCGAAACCGTTGGCCATCCGCACGCATCGGGACGATGCGTTTCGGGAGGGGGACTAATGCCGCAAGTTGTTTGACACCCTCTCAAGTCACACGCCGCTTCCTGCTTTTGTGAATTCCGCCACACGAACTGTCAAGCAAAGCGCGCCATGCAAAAAGAAGACTGGCGGCTCGAAGGAGCGGCACGCGACGACACGCAAGAAGAAAAAGGCCGACGAAGTTCGGAAGAGCTAGCGTGGGACGACCCTTGCGAAAAGCTGTGTCTTAAGTTGACGGGCACAAGTTCGCCCTAAATAAATAGTTGTTTTAGCAGCAAGCGCTGCATTTGTTCGCTACAATATATATATATATATATATATATATATATATATATATATATATATATATATATATATATATATATATATATATATTGTAGCGAACATAGAGCGGCCCTCGGGCACGGAGCAGGCTGGCAGAGGAAAGCGGCAGGGAAAGACGACGAAATGGGGAGAAATAGAACAGCCGGCCCAACGTACGGGCGTTGTATCTGTCTGTCTTCGTGACAATGGCGCAGTCGTCGAAAACCAAGCCTTAGGGTAGACACCGCCTGTGCCTGTGCGTCTTCGCCGTTCCGGGGACCAGCCATTCAAGGAAAGCCGTCCGCGCATCTTCGGCCATGGAATCCGTCTACAAACCACCGCACCAGGCACAGTTCAGGGCCGGCGTGTGTGCCTCTTCGTCACTTCGTAACCTCCCGGCGCTGCGAACTCCGTACGGGGACGGCGTCCAGGCTTCCTCGGCGGCGCGACTTCCCAATGGCAAGGGTCCAGTGAAGATGACCATCACATCATCTGAGCCTCCAACGAACGCCGTCCACGCGTCCTTGCTCATGGATTTCGCAGCAGTGCGCACCGGGGATGCTGTATCCTCAGCAAATGCCGTCCCTACTTCTACGGGCGCCTCACCCGATGGTCTCGTAGAGTTCATGCATGCCCTCACACAACTGTCGAAGCAGCTCGACGTCTTCACGCCGTTCGACTCCTTGTTCTCGCCTGCCGCGTCATCGTCGGCTTTTTGGGCAGTGCCGAAGTTCCGAGGCTTCCAAGACGACGCTGCCTTGCGCACTGAGGTCATCAATTCTTTCGGTTCTCCTCATGCCTGGCACGACAACCAAAAATAGCTGGTGGCCATAGACCGGCTTCGTGGTGCTGCCGAGGCATGGTATAAATACGAAGGCGTCAAGCAATCGTCCTGGCTTCAATGTAGTGCACGGCCCATCGCTGTTTTTTGCCGGATTTGCCACGAAAACTGCGAGTTCAGCCAGACGCATGCCGAGGACGGAGCTCAAGACGGGCACCACCTCGAGGCTGCAGGTCAACACTGCAGCTCACCGCCAGGCTATTTGGCATCCTGCCCTCGCACAAACACCGGACTCGGCTTGTTCAAGGCAGCCAGTCCCGAGGGATGACCTGCCATCGAGTTTCGGTGGCCGAATCGACGGCGTGGCACCACCACATACACTACAGCGAGCCACCCAATACCGAACGCGACCGCTTGCAACGGTACAGGTCCACGTCAATGGAATCGGTGAGCTTACGGCTGTTGTGCGAACCGGAGCTACACGTACAGTGCTGCACCGACGCCATGCCCCAGCCGCCTCCAGCCTTGGTCTGAGGCACCCCTCTGCGACCTCGGCGCAAGCGCGTTGCCAGTCGGTGCGCTGGATTTGCAGTTACGGACCTAAGCGCTTGTGTTGTTCACTTTCTTGTCCCCGTTTTTTTGCGCTACCTTTACGTCAGTATGGACCGAAGCCGGCAGCTACTACCTTGCCACCGTTCTTGTCATCGAGGACTTGCACGCTGACATGGTTTTGGGAGCCGACTACCTCTTGTCTGGTGAGGTTCAGCTCGTCATAGATGGCGATGATGATGATGATGATATATTGATTTTAATGGCGCAGACCAGGCTTGGCCAAAGAGCGCCATGGTAGATGAAGTATGGCTGTATATTGGCCTAAAACAAATCGCAAAGCATGTCGTAAAAATACTTATATCAAATAAAATGATGACAATGATTGGTGGAATGTGCTATGTACAGATGGATTGCTTTGAAGGGGATGATGGACTGAAGCACATGTCTGTAAGCGAGCGCAATTGCCTCATCAAAGCCCTTGCACACAAGGGTGGATAGGCATTTGATATACAGATGTTAAACTCGTTACAGTAGCCTCAAGAACGAGGCAGTGCTACGAGTGACTGCTTCCATAATTGCAGCGCACACGCACAAAGGACGACATAGAAAGAAACAGGAGAAGCGCTAGTTTCTTTCTATAACAAGCTTTGAGCGTGTTCGCTAGTAATTATGGAAGCAGTCAATCAACACCAACTAGCCCAGCTCAATGCTTTAACGAGTGCTACGAGGTTCTAGGACCGATAACTTGCAAGGAACGAGTGTCATTGAGGAAGCTCAGAAGGGACTCTGTGTCAAAGAGAGGTTCTGTGCCAACAAACATTGCTGGGTGTAATGGTATGTGCTGATGGTAAGCTATAGGAAAATGCATTTTTCTCAGATCCTCGATCTGCCTACACTCCAAAAGAACGTGGAGGACGGTCAGTCTTTCACCGCAATTACCATATACAGGAGGTTCACTACCAGTTAGCAAAAAATTATGGGTACCAAATGTGTGCCCTATCCTCAGCCTGCCTAAGAGGACGTCAATACGTCGTGATTTTGTTGCTGGTGTAGATGTGCCTAGCTGAGGTTTAATAAGATGTAGTTTATTGAAAGTTTCGGTGTCCCACGACCTTTGCCAGTGGTGTCTCAGTTGCTTTCTGATGGAAGGTCTTAGGTCAATGGTAGGGATAGCTACGGTGGGATTACAGGGTTTTGTAGCAGGCGATTTAGCGGTTTCGTCAGCCAGAACATTACCTTGAGTACCTCTGTGGCCTGGCACCCAGCATATCGTGACATGCTGGTCGCCCCTGTACAGTGCACAAAGGAATGAATAAAGCTGATGTAGTACAGGGTTCTTGTGTATCTGAATGACAGTAATGATCTTACAACACTAAGGGAGTCTGTAAATATAACTGCCCTCCAGAGGTTTGTTTTCATAATATGGCGCACAGCCGACATTACTGCATAGGCTTCTGCGGTGAAAATGCTTGTGTCTGGAGAAGTACATCAGATTCTAAAAACGATGGTCCCACGACTCCATAAGAAACACCGGCATGTGACCTTGATGCATATGTGCAATATTCCGGGCTGGAGTACTCAATCTGAAGTGCTAAGAAGTGTGCTCGAATGTGGATGTCTGGGGCGTGCTGAGTTACTTCCACAAATGATGTGTCACAATCCACAATCTGCCACTGCCAGGGTGGCGGTGATGTTTCTGGAGCCATTAGCTGATATTGGAAAAAGTGGTATACCCAATTTCTGGCTCAGGTTCCTCACACGAAGTGAGAAATATTCTCTTAGTGAAGGTCCATTTCAAAAGACAGTTGTACCTGAAGTATCGTTAACGGTTGAGTGGCAAGGATGCTCACTGTTTGATTTACTTTCAGAAAATACATAAAGCTAGTGTAAGATCTCTGCAAGTGCAGTGACCATACATTGGACTCTGCGTAAAGGCTCGGTACAGGACTGGTCCTAGATGCACCTGTGGAAATACGGATACCCAAGTGATGTACAGGTTCCAAAATCTTCAGGGCACTTTGTGTAGCAGAGTCGTATACCACGGCACCGTAGTCTAGGCGTGTTTGTACGAGGCTTCTGTACAGGTTTAATAGGCACTTCCTGTTACTGTCCCATGTTGTGTGCGACAAGATTTTCATAATGTTCATCGTTTTGAGGCACTTGCCTGTAAGGTATTTAATGTGAGAAATGAATGCATCAAGAATAATTCCTAGGAACTTATGTTCTGTGCTTATAGGTACAAGCTGCTTGTGGAGTTCGATATTAGGGACAGAGACAAATCCTCGTTTTCTTGAAAATAGGACACATCGGCTTTTAAGAGAACTCAGGTTAAATCCATTTTCGATACACCATTTCGACACCCTCTTCAGGCCAAGCTGCACTTGTCTCTCACAAATTGCGAAGTTGCACGATTTGAACCTTATTAGCACATCGTCAACATATAAAGAGTAAAACATGGCATTTGGGATCGATGAGCGTAAGGAGTTCATTTTAACAATAAAAAAGGTACAGCTAAGTACACCACCTTGCGGTGCTCCCGTTTCCTGAATAAATGGCCTGGACAAGACACTCCCAATACGGACACGGATGGTTCATTCGGATAAGTAGCTTTTTATGATGTTCAGCATGTTACCATGGATACCCATATCTGACAAATAGCTGAGGATGCCGTAATGCCATGTGGTGTCATATGCTTTTTCCATGTCGAGGAACACGCAAACACAGTATTGCTAGTGGATAAACACGTCGCGGATGTAAGCTTCGACGCGTATAAGGTGCTCAGTAGTGGACCGGCCCTCTCTGAAACCACATTGATAAGGATCAAGAAGTTTGTTGGTTTCTAGAAAATGTGAAAGTCTTCTGTTTATCATTTCCCCGAACACCTTACACAAGCAGCTTGTAAGGGCTATTGGACGGTAGCTTGTAACTGAAGAAGTGTCCTTGCCTTGCTTTAGAATAGGGATAACAAATCGCCTCCTTCCACGTGGACGGCAGGTACCCGGCAGCCCAGATAGTGTTATACAGGGCAAGTAAAGCGCTTTCTGTGTCATTGTGAAGGTGCTTGAGCATATCATACATAATTCTGTCGGGTCCCGGTGCTGTGCTCTGGCATGAGTTCAAGGCCGCCCTAAGCTCGGCAATATTAAATGGAGTGTTGTATTGTTCGTTTTTCCTAGACTTACACTCGAGCGTTTTGCGTTCTACCATTTCTTTATATTTTAAGAAAGATTTTGAGTAGTGCGCAGAGCTGGAGACCCGCTCAAAGTGCTCGCCAAGGGTGTTGGCCTAGTCCTCCAGTGTGTCTCCTTGGCTCACCAAAGGCAAGAGATGAGCTTGCTGCCCCTTACGACTTCTGAGGCCACTCCAAACTTTCTTTTCTTGGGTGTAGGTGTTAATGCCGGAAAGGAACTTGACCCAACTCTCTCTTCTTGCCTGGCGTCGTGTTCGCCTACCCAGTAATTTTACTTTTTTAAATTCCACGAGGTTTTCTGCATTCGGATATCGGCGCAGAATACCCCAGGCTTTATTTTGTTTCTTACGCGCATCCCTACAGTCCTCGTTCCACCAGGGAACACGTCTTCGACCCGAGTGACCATTTGTTTGCGGGATACACTTTTCAGCAGCATCAAGAATAAAAGCACTGAAAAATGCTACTGCGCCATCGATGTTATGATTAGTTATAAAATCACAAGATAAAAGTGTTGATTCTTTAAATTTATCCCAGTCAGCGGACGCTATTTTCCACCTTCGAATATGAGGGCAAAGTCATCTGGTGTTGTCAAGTTTAGCGTAGCAGGAAAGTGGTCGCTACGTACGGATTCTTGACCACATTCCATTCTAACTCAGCGAAAAGAGAAGGCGAGCCAAGCGCCAAATATATCGATGAATATGAGTTATGGTGGACGTTATAATAGGTAGGCTTTGTTTTATTAAAGAGGAATGCTCCGGAACCCAGGAGAAATTGTTCTAGTAGTCAGCCTCTCGCATCGCAGTGGGTGTCCCCTCACAGAGTGTTGTGAGCATTAAAATCGCCAACAACAATGTAGGGTGCCGGGAGCTGATCAATGAGCTGATAGAAATCTGTGCGGTTAAGTTTATAGTTTGGTGATATATAAATTGAGCACACAGTGACTAATTTGTCAAACAAAATGGCGCGGACTGACACTGCTTCGAGTACCGTCTGAAGACTAATAGGTTGGCAAGGCACAGATTTGTTTAAATAATAGCTACACGACTGGATGAAGCAGTGGCATCATCCCGGTCCTTGCCGAACATAGCGTACTGACGCAGAAAGTTCGTTTGTGATGACTTCAGATGTGTCGCTTGGACGCACAGCACCTTCGGATTGTATTTCTGTAAGAGTTCTATGACGTCATCGAGATTGTGGAGAAGACGCCTAACATTCCAGTGTATTATTTGTGTAGCCATTTTGAGAGTGTTTTTGTGCTGTGCGTCTAAATAAACGACCTTAGCTTAGTCAGAAGTTTCGGGGCCCCGAATACGGGGCTTTTCTTTTCAGGTGTGCCCCATTGAGCCACGCCGTCTTCGGCGCCTGAGGCGCCGATAGGCTTTGCGTTGTGTCCATCGCCTCGGCAGAGACGCTGGATGCCCGATCGCGGTTTACGCGTACGGGTGTGCGAGTCTTAGGGCTCTCTAAGGGGACTGCAGACCCGGAGGATTGCGTGTGTTTGGCAGCGGAGCAGCACGGGCTGCTTCCGCTGTAGGTATGGTTGATTGTGCGAGGGCAGAAGTTGCTCGCGGACCACTCTGCGTGAACCGCGCAGCTGAAAAAGGCCGTTGCGGCGGCACCCCCGCGCGTGCCGCATCGGCATAGGATGGTTTGACAAATGAAAACCGTTTCCGAGCTTCATTAAAAGAGATGTTTTTTTTTAACCTTCAGTGCTATAATAGCCTTCTCTCTTTTCCACGCAGGGAAAGAGCACGAATACGCAAGGTGATCTCCATCGCAGTTCGAACAGTGCGGGTGAGATTTGCAATCCTCGACTGCATGTTCTCGAGCACCACATTTTGCACATGACATTAGGCCGCGGCTGCTCTGTGAGCTGTGACCAAACTTCTGAGACTTGAAGCACCTGCGAAGATTAGGTATGTAAGGTCGGACGCGCATCTTTATGTATCCTGCTCTGGGAGTGTGGCAGTGCCAAAGGTGAGGATTAAGTGCTTTATGGGTATTTCCTGGTCGTTGCGCCTTATTTTATTTATCTGAACCTGGACAATATTCTGGTCTTTAAATCCGTCAAGGAGCTCACTCTCGGTGAGATTCAGAAGGTCACTGTCGGAAACCACACCACGGACTGTGTTCAAGGAACGGTGCGCTTTTACGGTTATAGCAGTGCTGCCAAAAGATGTGAGATTTGAGCTTGTCATACTGGGCCTTGTGCCGAAGTTCTAGGAGAATGTCTCCACTGGCCATTCTTGTGGCTTTGTAACCGGCTCCAATAGTGTCTGTAAGACACTTTGAAACTAGGAAAGGTGACACTGCTCTTGCTGTTATTTCTGGACATTCGGTGTGGATGATGTGGAAACGTGGAAAATTATCAATGTTCTTTGCGTTAAACTGAAAGCTTTTCTTCGGTGCGCCCTTTTTTAGATAGAAGGCGATTGGGGAGGTTTGGGAAAGAGGTTGAACCCATAAAAAGTTTCTTGTTTTCGGTAGCGAGGCCAGCCGCCCACCATCGAGCCCAACTAGGGGACGCTACGAAAACCCGCAGGCATCGCAGACGCCAGCTGTACGAAGCTGCTATAACCCGCTATAACATACCCAAGGTTGGATACTGTACACCAGGTTAACCCTCACCGCTAGGAAAAATGGAAGTAATTTGAAGAGAGGAGAGGACAGGAAAGATTAAAGAGAGAGAAAGACGAAGATGCAGGGAGAGAGAGAGATAGGAAAGGCGACTGCCAATTTCCCTGGGTGGGTCAGCCCAGGCGTGCCGTCTACGTGAAGCCGGGGCCAAAGGGGTGTGTTGCCTCTGCCAGGGGGCCTTAAAGGTCCAAACACCCGGCGTCGGCTCAACCCCCCAGGATCCCATTTTCCCTGGACACGGCGAAGCCACGCACGGCTAAACGTGGGAGAGAGTCGAAACTCCCCCGTTAGCTCAGGTCCGTGGTGTCACTACGCACCAAACCCCTGCTTGCGCAGACGCCCCTGCGGGGGTCATAGATGGCGGCAGGGTAAAGCTTCGCTGCTTGACACCAAGCATTTCCTCGGCCCCGAGTTCCCCAGTTGGAAGACCGCAGTCACAGAGGTCCAGCAGCAAAAGCATCCTCAGTGACCACCCGGAGGTACATCCGCCTACTTCACGGCAGTCATTGGCCGAGTGTGCGAGTGCTCCGCTCAATAAATCCGTGGCTGCCGATGACACATTTACGGAAGACATGCCTGCTTTGTTGGAATTCGCCGGCCGCCGCATGGCCGAAGCTAGCGATGCGCCACAAGCTGATGGAGCCAGCATCGGCTATTCTGGTCACCTAGCGTGAAATTCTGCTGACAACGACGGGCAGTTAACCGCACCGCCTGAGTGCCCTGCGGATCTCCAGGAGGCAACCTGCGTATATGGGGAATCCGACGCTGATTGGTCAGATGGTGACCAACTCGCAAATAGCAGCGAGATGATGCCTTTGCACAACCCTGGCGTCTGCAGGCTGTGGTTCCGTCAAGGTGGCGTTAATCCATCTGGACGCAGTGAGAAACCACCAAAGAGCATTCCTTCCGGCCACGGAACAAGAGAGTGCAGTGACGGCAGCACAAAGGCAGCGCAAAGGCAGCAGCATGAAACCATGGAGGCCAGGTCTCGAACCTGTCCGAAATTGCAGGCACGCTTCGTTGGGCAAGTATTTCTCTGCTCAGCACGCCGACGTGTATAAACATGGTTTGGACCTTAGCACAGAACAACGACGGCGTAATCTCGTGCGACGACCGTCACGACATAGTCAGTGGCGTCCACCAGAGCGATATACGCCCGACTTCCGAGGCAAGTGGCAGTGGGGCTGTGACCGGCCTCCGCGAGGTAGCCAGTGCCGCCCGCCAGAGAGGTCTCTGTTGATGGTGTTTCAAGGCCCAGGACCTCTGAATCTTCACTTGCGAGGAGACAACCACCGGCAGAGAAGGGCCATATTTTGGCAGGGCTCCATGTTCGCAGCGTGGTATATATATATATATATATATATATATATATATATATATATATATATATATATATATATATATATATATATATATATATATATATATATTCAGAAGGCCGTGCCACGGCCGAAACGTTAGTAAATGTATTTCCCTTTTTCGATGTGTGCGACCTCCAAGTTTATTCAATACAAACATTACCCGGACCTGTCGGATATTCCCTTCAAAAAAAGTCTTATATATATATATATATATATATATATATATATATATATATATATATATATATATATATATATATATATTTTCACATTTGTAGAATGTGCAGTGCCCACGCTCCCCCTACCACTTGGGGGGGCTATTGACAAGGAATGAGCGGACATGAAAGGTAAAGAGCCGACCCATTAAGGGGACGCTCTTGCCTCCACGTGTGGCGGCGCAGACTCGTCCCGGCCGCCGCGGCGACAGCTTTGGGTGGCCCTCCGCACCACGAGGACCGGTAAATACGAGATCATAAGCAGATGTGGACGCTCAACGACTGTGGACAATTTTTTCTCAATTTGCCGTGTTGTGTTGTGTCGAGGGTGTTTGTTCTGTTTTTTTTTTGGCCCTCTTTCCCATTTCCTCTTAGATGTTTTCGAAGGCGAGTGGTCGCCGCTAGAGACGATAGTTTAACTCAACCCCTGACGAAGCGAGGTCCCCTCCCGAAACTGTTGGGAACTAAATAAATATTTATATCCTTGTTGACAACGCTTCCGTTGTGCTATAACCCATTGCTGAACCAAGACAACTGGCCCATCGAACTATTATTCTCATATATATATATTGCCACCTGCAGTAGCGGGTCATATGCAAAGGCAAAGGCACACACCAAGAAAAGAAGGAAGTGCGCGCGCGATCCCGCTCTTGCGAGCAAGCCTAACCGACGCGCTTGTTAAGAGCCTTGTTGCTCAGCGTTGAAATAAACCTGCCTGGACCTCTGAAGCGACGTGATAATATATATATATATATATATATACAGCATAATTGGCCACGAAAAAAAGCGAGGATAATGTTGATCAAGGATACTGTTTAAAAATTACATCTAAGGTGGTCGAGCGTGAAGACCGGGTCAGTTGGCAGGGAATGACCCAGCAACATCACCCCGAGTTGCCACATTGTGAAAGGCACTTGTCGAGTCATACACTTGACAATAGCTGCTCAACATAAAAAAATGTTGCCTGTCCAAAGAACAAACTTGTTCTGATCTACGCATGCGTATTAGGCGCCTTGAAGAACCAGTTCGCGGTAGCCGATCGCGCTATTACATCGTAAAATCCAGATTTGCCTGCTTTTCTATGACGTTTCTAAACAGCCACGATGTCGCGCTTCTGTGTAGTCCTCAACGCTGAGTGGTAGTACACGACTCTCTTGGCTAGTCTCTGCTGCAGAAGCCACCGATGTCCCCCTTGCAACAGCAGTAAATTCCTGTGAGCGCTGAATAGGACGATTAGCTATGGATAAGGGGTAGTTTCTCGACACCCTGGCGAAACGCTCTCCCGAAGTGGAAGAAGCGCTAATACGAAGAAACGCTGCTTTGTGTTTGGGTCGCACACCTGCATTAGCCTCCCCCCCACAAAAAACGAAACAAAGAAAAAAATGCCCAAGCTTGTTCGAGCTCCCTCAGCAACTCCCTTACTTTTCTTTGCTGCACACGAATACAGCCATTTGAGAGGTTGGTTGTCGAGTGTAGCATCGCGGAAAATAGGCGATACCAGGCGGAGCCACGTCGCGCCTCGTAAATTTGGCGCGAATTTTAAATCCAGACTGAAAGTACCCACAACGCTTTCAAAGCCTGTAAAATGGAAACCAGAGGGTTGACATGCGTGAAAATTATACCAAAACAATAAGGAAAAAAAAAGGAAAGAAATGTTGTGGAACTAATTTAGATAGCTAAGCTATTTTCTTCAGGAGACAACAAGAAAGGGCGAGATGTTAAAAAATACAATTTTTCTGGATATTTGGCTCTGGTTTGTAAAAAAATGAAAGCCTGAGGAAATTATCTGTCCGCAACATTTCCTGGATATACTAAGAAAGAATGCACTGTCGAAAACCCCGTGTCAATCTGACCTAATTTGGGCACGCTAGGGCTCCTCAAAATGCGCATGTATTCTCTATGGGGAGCCCGCACTGGTGAACCCCTCTAAAGAGCAAAAGAGTGGATCCCAAAAGAAGGCAGGCATGGCAGGTTCCACAGAAAGTTAAGTGGTCTGATGAGATTAAGATGGTTGCGGATAAACGTGGCCGCAGCAAACACAGGACCGGGCTAACTGGAGAAATATGGGAGAGGCATTTACCATGCGGTGGGGCTAGTCAGGTGGAGATGGTGATGATATATATCTTCACATTCACACAGTCCTTCATTTCGCATACACCGCTTTGCTGTACATTTTATGCTCACTCTCCTTGTTTGCTCTTGCACATTCTGGGTCAGAGTATACAGATTTCAGAGAGTCGCATGAACGCAGTAATTCTGCAAGCAGGCCGAGCTAGAAAATTTCAAGGAGACTATCAATGCTGTCTGCTGCATTAGACAACTACCAACTCTGCTGTTCACAGTTGTATGCATGAACATGTTATGGAGCGTCATCCAAATAATACTAAGGCTGAGATGATTTAACATAATGGCATAGAGCACACGCTTGAAGAAAAACCTGCCCGTGTGAAAATTAAAAAGGAATCACCAATTTTAATCCATCAAAGGTCCTGTAATTCACGTTTCGTGTCAAGTTAATTTGCTCAAGGGGCCCCTAAACCACTCAGACGTCGAAATTCAGTTGTGGAGTTCCAATTGTGCCCGAGTCTATAAAGAACACGTAGCCATGAGATTTTTTTCAAAATGGTGCAGTGATAGTTGAGTTACACGTATTTGATGACCCAAAAGAAGCCTTCAATCGTTTCAATTTTTGTTTCGCTATGCTTCGCTCGTCGTTTCGTCTTTCCCTCACGGCGCAAAGATAGAGACTGCCTGGTCGGGCAAGCCAACCAGGAAATCTCCTCAGACGGTAACATTTTGGGAGCATTCCGAACCAGCCGGACAATACATAGCGGCCCTCAAAGGAGCCATTTGATTGCAGCCATCATTCACCAAGGTTCAGTAAGGTTGAAAGTCTGGCTGCAGGCCGGCTGTTCTATTCTGACTTCGTTATACTCTTTCTCTAGCCGAGTATGCGCCTATGCCCTAGCACCACTTGGTCGTATTATACTCGCCCATGACTAAGAGCACACGCCCCTGCCGACAATGCTTCTAGTGGGCGGCACTGACTGCATCACAGCGGTCGGTACAGGGCACGCTGGGATTCCGCTTGGCGATCTCCCGTAAGTGGCTTTGGTGGGCGACCCTGGCTAAATCACAGTCGTCGGTCTCGGCCACGCTGCGAAGTCACAGGGCGTGCAAAAGATGCTTCGGGTGACCTGGTTTGGCTTTGTCGTGGAGGCAACAGTGCATGCGACATGCCCGAATGAGGATCGTGGAACGGCATCCGAGCAGGCACCGTGGCTGGCAAGGTCTTTCGGTGCTTCATTTTGGTCACACCCGCATGATTGTCAACATCGGGACGACGGTCAGGACATTCGTCAGGAACCGTCTGTGAATTTGGGGAAACTGAAGAATCCTTTTCTGTAGTCGACTTTTCCACACTATTAATGGGACGCTCCTTCTTGTTTTCATCGACGCCCGACGGCTCCGTAAGCGGTGTAGGTGACTGTTTGGGAGCCGGGTTTGTGAAGTCCAGCGCAAGTATCTTGGCAATCGATATTGCGTCAGCAGGCAGTGGGAAGAGTGACGGGAGAACTTTCTTCCGCTCCTCTCGGGAAACCTTTTCGGTCAGCGGAAAGTGATCGTGTGCCATTGAAAGCTCTGCAGACGGCTCTCGAAGCTGCCGAAGCGGCTCTGTTTCTCGGTGAGCACGGCGATGGAAGTCACAGGATCATTTGGTGCCTTCACTGGAGGTGCGCCGAGCACGACAGGAACTGGCACCTGCGCGCGTCCCCGCGAAGGCGAATTTAGGATCCGCTCTTCCAACTCAACAGAAATATCGGTTTCAGAAAGGCAAGTCTACAGAAAGTGCATTACTTAATATTTGATAAACATTATTATCTAATATAAAAACCAGTTGTACACTATCGTTATTATTTTAGAGTTTAAGAAAGCATTTGACTCGATTAAATTTGAAATTTTCTTCGCGAAGTTACCGGAATGCGGAATCAGAGGCGTAATATTGAATTTGATACAGAGCTATTTATGTAACCGAAGCCAGTTTGTGTTAATCAATAATGTCGAGTCCGATTGAGAAACCATTATGCATGACGTGCCACAAGGTTCAATTTTAGGGCCTATCTTGTTCGTTATACACATTAATCATGATTTTTTAAATCCTCACACCCCCGAAATAGTCCTCTACGCAGATGACTCCAGTG
>JALIZH010027197.1:0-12135 GCA_030522465.1 Rhipicephalus appendiculatus
AGACTCAGCGATACAACATCCTTGAGATCAGCAATTTGCGCGCTTCTCACTGCAAGTAAATTTTGCGAAGCTTATTGGCGAACTAAGTTTCAACTGTTCACAATTAATGACGCAGTATTGATACCTTACGAATTAATGTTTTCGCGCGCTATTTTCTTTATCGCTACTGTAAATGGGTCGACGCGCCTTCTTTGCTGCTGTGTGCAGAGAACGTTTGCAATATGCCTTCGCCGAATTTCTCACCCCGTCAGACCAAAAGCCCCTCTACCTTCGTTACTGTCTTCACCGCGTACAAGCAGCAGGGTGTGGTCAGACGGGTTCGGGACAATAGGGCTTAAGTTTCCCCCCCTGGCCGCGGAGAGCCGCCGGTGCATGAGCTTTGAGAGAGGCATCCGTCAGGCACGTCGCTGCTTCGTGTACGCTGGCTACCGCGACTTGGTCGAGCAGCATTCTTAACTTACTTCTCATGCATTTATAATAATAATAATAATAATAATAATAATAATAATAATAATAATAATAATAATAATAATAATAATAATGCAGGGGTACTACAAGCACGAAATGAACATTGAATCAGCGATAATAATCTCACATGGCAAAATTCTTTGGCCCCATTGAATCGAATTCGAATGTCCGGGTGCGTATGAACCGCTGCACGCGAGTGTGTAATTGTGCACGTATGTAAATATGTACAGGTATCCATAATTCACAAGCATATGCGCCACACTATTAGTGTTGAAAGGATGTGATTCCGTGTAGGTTTATTTAATGCCTGGCTGCTCCACGGAGAGCTGTAAACTAAGGCCCTGATTCACAAACACGTGTCATGATAATTGCATTCGCAAGGTAACATTTAAGCCAAACCTGATGGGGCGCGTATTAGCGATCCCGACCAAGAAATGACGCACCTACACAAAAGAGAAGTTTTATGAATTCGGCAGCTTACGTTAAAGGGTGGTATTATAAATATTCAGCATTTTGAGTGTTCAATACTAAGTCAATTAAATGTGTATCTTGTGTGAGTCAATTGCACCTTTCTTAACGTATGCCCATTAAGTGTGTATCAAATGAGATTCAATTGACGCTTTCAAACCCCACGTCAAATAAATTCTTTATGAGTGTACTCATCAAATTCATGTTAACTTGACAATGAGCACAGTCAAGAACTTTATACGCCGCCAAATGAAACTCAATATGCATTTTTGCAAGGGATCAGCCCAACTTCAATTTTGAATGCCAGCAAAAAGCGTGTAAGTTATACTGACATAATTTTGCCTTTGAAAATACTCCCTCAAACATTGCAATGCGCATACTATTATGGTAAATGACAGCCGACAGTAATCGCAGATGTGAGTAAACTACATTCACAGAAATCTCGTTAAATGAAGTGTGTAGCATGTAGCCGTGACGACCCTCGTATTATGAGCAATCTTGTGCACTGATGTGCCAGCAAAAAAACTGCATTTAAACTTAATACTATTTATTTAACCCAGCATTACTGCGGACAATCGAAGTTGCATGCATGGCGGTTTTTTTTATATACCACAACTATAAATATCGCATTGGTTAATCATAATAGCCAGGTTTGGGAGCTTGCATGTGTTATGTGTGCCGACAGGATTGCGCCCTTGTAAAACATCTCTGCTCTCGTATATATAATTACACACTAACGACGTCGTAATAATTGCAGCTTATTAATGAAAACCTAAAGTACATGAAAAACTTGTACTAAAGTTTTACACGAGTTCGCACACCTTGCACTGTCACGCACATAAACCTTAATATTTGATCTTTTGGGATTGCATTGCAAAAACAATATCTGTACTTCATACTATTGTTGATGTAGATAATAGGCCACTTTTCTGTACGGATTGCCACATATGAAATTCCGCATAAAAGTCAATGACTGGTGCTATATATACGTTGTTCATCCCATATATGGGAGCACTTCCCCCATATAAGGGGATCTACTTGGTGTTATATATGGTGTGGCCGCACCATATATGGCTGGATTTGACCCCATACATGGACCAGCCGCTCCATATATGGCTGTATTTGACCCCATATATGTACCAATCGCGCCATATATGGCCCTATTTACAGCCATATATGGTAAACGGTAGCCATATACACTGACATATATACCCATGTATGGCCACATATAATTTATATAGGTGCCATATATGGCATTTCCGTAAGGGTCAATCATATCGTGGTTTTGGGACGTGAAACCCCAGATATATATAAGCACGGATAGTCCGCGCTAGACGGCATCTGCCATTGCTAGGTGCTCACCCTGTGTTGGTGTAGCGTGCGCGTGAATACGGTAGTCTAAGAACAGCGTAGCTCGGCCGTTGACAAATAGGGGGGGGGGGAGATGGGGGGGAATGAAAGCTTTGATAATGCCAAGTGGTTCTGACTTTGAAGGCGGCGGCTGTAAGACTGATACAGGCGAAATTCTTTATCGGGTGAACTCGAGCCCTGGAAATTAACACTCGCTGTGCACGCGAGCGGCACTCGTGATACAACGATAACGGCGGCACGGTCTTAGGCTGTCTAAAATCTGATCGTTCGGGCAACTCGCCGGCTTTTAGAGATACAGGTTCGAAGATTCCAATGCTATCGTTGGGGGGCCTCGTTAGTTCCAGAGTAAGCTTGCCTCCTCGCGTTGCCCGCGCAACGTTATCAGTAGAGTCGAAAACAGTCGGAAAGGCTCCCAAGACCATAGAGTTTCCTATAAATACACTAGAGGGAACTCTGGCGCTAGTGTCGATGGGAGCTGCAACACACGACGCTTCAGCCAGCATGGGAATCATGGGTAGTACACAAATTTTCCTAGCCTTGCCTAGTCTTCGTTCTTTTGGCTGCGTGTGGCCTGAATTCGCTTTGCCGCAATACGAAGTTCAGCAAAGGTTTAGCAGTTACGCTTCACCGCCTTAACCTTTTTAGGCTCACGAATTCAAATACGCTCACGAAGTTCACAACGGTCTATTCTTTTATCCGAAACAAAACGAAAACGCAACAATAAACAAAGCCACAAGTGCGTTCGAAGCCGGAAGCACGAAGACTAGGCAAATTTGTGTACGTCCCATCATTCCCATGGTGGCTGAACGATCGCAGCGCCAGAGTCCCCCTCTAGTTAATTTTAGGAAACTCTATGCCCGAGACATTCCGTCACGGCCTGCGCCGCGCGGTGATTGCCCGTGTAACAGTCTGGTCATATGATAATATAGAACGAAGCACGCGTGGCAATACATGCTCCGACTTGCAAAAGAAGTTGTTGCGAGAACAGTGAGCATGTCAATTGTCCCCCGAAGAAGCCATGTATAAGGTGGTCGTCAGAGTGAGTAAGCCGATGTCTTATATACGAACCGCTGAAATCAAATGAAAATTCTAACAGCGCAAGTAGTGTGACAGTACTGCGTATTGCTGACATGAACCGCGCGACACCGATAATGGCCCCTTTCCCGCCGGTGTAGGTTTTAGCGCGCTCGTAGTGACGAAAGGACACAAAGGCGCACGGCTTGTGAGGTAACTCCGCTGTACTTTACGGATTGGAACAATTTCTTTAGAAAAGAAATTTAACGGCCACCAAAATTAAGACCCATTCTATGATGACTTTGAAAAGTGTTGGAGTCATAGAATACATCGCAGCTGTATGTCCCGGCCATGTGCGCACGCGCGCAATCGAAGCGCGTCGTTTTATCCCGCAATTCAGCCACGAAACATTCCTACGTCCTACGTCCGCTGCCAAGCGGGCACGCTGTTTCTAAATACGTGCTGTCCACTTTAGTCACGCTTTTCCAACTCGGTAACGGCGGCGTTTTAAGCCAATCAGAGCGGACGAGATGGCGAATTCGACAGCATGGCGGAAGTCGGTGATGTCCACAGGCGCTATTCTGTAAAGTTCCAAGTACCGTCATATTGTCAAACTTCGTAACGGTGGCATTTTAGACCAATAGGAGAGGTCGCATGAGCGCTCTGGTCCAATCAGTGTTCACGAATGACGGAATTTCACAACATGGTTGAATTTGACAATGGCCAGATTAGCCCTCCAGAACAGCGTCCCCGGCCGCAACGGCCACCACTCCGAAGCGCCATTATAACAATAACTGTTAGGCTTTTACGTTCCAATACCACGATATGATTATGAGGGACTCCGCAGATAAGGGATCCGACAGTTTCGACTACCCGGGGTTCTTTAACGTGCACCTAAATCGAGGCACGCGCGCCTCTAGCATTTCGCCTTTATAGAATTGCGACCTAGGCTCATTACGCCTTCATACCCCGCGACCTAGGCTCAAGTGCCGAATCCCTCGCTTTTGACGAAGTGAAATACGCAAACGGACGTGTTCTATAGAAGCCCTGCACGTGCCTTTCGCAGTGTATCCGGCAGCTGCGCCGAACGGGGCGTCGACGTTTCCCGGTAGATCGGAAACACTGTGCCGAAGGAGACTTCGCGGCCGTCCGTAGCAGTGTACGTCTCCTCTTCGTCGTAGGGTACGGTCAGGACCGTGGCGACGTACAGTGTCATGAGTACGGTGGCGAGGGTGACGGCTATCAGTCCGGCAGATATGAAGACGCAGTACCGGCCCCAGGAAAGCACCGGCGCGTCGTAATGGCTTTGCCGGCCGGCGACTAGGTAGAACTCATATTGAAGCCCAGGCGGGAACTCGGCACCCGCGTCCAGCGGGCACTGGCTAAATTCCATTTCCTGCCTCGAGGCGTGGCCCCCCAAAAAATATATTTTACAACGTCATATCCGTGCCGGAAATACGTCAGAGGAGCCGTGGTGGACCCCGGCATAAAACACTTTCGTGTTAAAAAATGTTAGTGCCGGGGCCCCAAAGCTGCTTGCGTATTTTAACCCCCTGCTTTCCTTTGTATTATCCTTGAGTGTGACTAGGAATATAAAGGAACGCAAGAGCGTGCGTGCGAAAGCCACTCGGAGTACCCGGCACTAAAGCTCACTAAAAGAGAGTTTCAAAGCCGGGGCCCCGACGCGGCTTGGGTACGCAAGTCTTTACGTTCTCTTGTATTCTCCTTGGGCGGAGCTGGTAGTACAAAGGGACGCAAGAGCGGGCGTATGGAAGCCACTTGGGGTACCCGGATCAAACTCTCAAGAACGTGCGTACACAAGCCGCTTCGAGTCCCCGGCACTGAAACTCCCAAAGACTTTTAGAGCCCGGCACCCCAAGGGGCATTACGTACGCACGCACGCTCTTGCGTTCCTTATACTCGCAGCCGCACCCGTCGAGCATAGAAAGAATGCGCAGGCTTATGGACGCAACCCTCTTTGGGGGGCTCCGTACTAAAACTCTCCAATAATCTCTGTTCAAGAAATTGTTACGTTGCCTTTTGCAGAAGCGTACGCACTTGAGCTGGGCGGTTAATCACGAGAGGAAACAACGCACAGTCGAGAGGACGTCAGAAGCTAAACGATCGTGAAGCCGAGGAAAGAATGCGGAATGTTGTTGATAGGTTTTAGTTGTAGTGTAGTACTGAATTATGAAGTGAAGGGCAAATGAGTGTATGAGGACGAAAAAGCCATAGAGTTTCCTATAAATACACTAGAGCAGGGGTCTCAAACTCACCTCAGCCAGCGGGCCGCAGTCACGCAATTTTGTCCCGCAAGGGCCGGAGCAGCGAAAGAGGTAGGAGCGGGGGGGGGGAGTTTGTACAGTTTGCTAGAAAAAGCTGCCATTTGAAAGAAAGCGTTCCCATGTCTCATATACAGTTCATTTCTGAAGTAGATGTGGTGCCAGGATTCCAACATGTGGCTACCGATCCCCCACATGACTCAAATCTGGGCGCCGGTTGGGAATATGAGTTGTGTTTCACGGTTATGTTTCAAAACAATGTGAACGCATGGGATGCCTCACGGCGACAATGCCTTAAACCAGTCAGGCCTGCGTTGCTCACGAACATGCTTATAAGAAAATTTTTAAAAAAATGTGGGGCGCAGACAGTCATGTGCGGGCCGCGGGCCGCAGCCGAGAGCCTCGCGGGCCGCATGCGGCCCGCGGGCCGCGTGTTTGAGACCGCTGCACTAGAGGGAACTCTGGCGCTAGTGTCTGTGGGAGCTGCAACCCACGGCGCTTCAGCCAGCATGGGAATGATGGGTAGTACACAAAATTGCCTAGTCTTGCCTAGTCTTCGTTCTTTTGGCTCCGTTTGGCTCCGTGTGGCCTGAATCTGCTTTGCCGCAAGACGAAGTGCAGCAAAGGTTTGGCAGTTACGCTTCACCACCTTGACCTTATTAGGCTCACCGATTCAAATCGGCTCACGAAGTTCACAACAGTCCATTCTTTTATCCGAAACAGAACCAAAACACAACAATAAACAAAGCCACAAGTGCGTTCGAAGCCCCAAGCACGAAAACTGTGTGTGTACTACCCATCATTCCCATGCTGGCTGAACGATCGCAGCGCCAGAGTCCCCTATAGTTAATTTAGGAAACTCTATGGAAAAAACGACTCGCCGGTGGTGGAGATCGTATCCTCCTCTTTCATTCAGAACACTGGGGACATCAAAGGGTACTGGTACTGTTCTACACATATGCGCTGTCTGGTACTGAAGTTGTTCGTTGTTTTATTGCGATAGCAATTAAATAGCCACTCTCAGATCGTTTTTGCATGCGCCGTCGGCGTCGGCGCCGCCGTGATGTTCCGTATGAAATTCATGTCCAACATCGCCGCGCGAATCGCGTTTTGTATGTGCGAGTGTGATCGTAGCCGGCGAACGCCTATGCAGCGAGACAACTGGTATCGCCAGAGCGAAAGCCTCCTAGATGAAGAGGCATTTCGCGACTTTACCGCTAGGGTAAGGGCGCATGCGCTGTGGAATCGGGAAAAAAGCGAATCGCACGCTATGTTCAACGGTGGTTGGTGCCTTCGTGCAAAAAATAACTTTTTTTTTTTGCTTTCCTGTCGTAGATACAGGTCACACACGTCTTTGTTTTGAAATTATTTGCATTTATCCAAACATTTGCTGTGCCTACATTTAAGAATTTGGAGGCCTAAAACGTGTTTTGCCTGCCTGTTTACGGCGCCTAAAACCCATTTTTTATTGCCTAAAAATCCGGCCTCTAAGGAAGACAGTGCTTGCCTTCATCCCGTCCGGGCGCTGTTTGTCCATCGCAGCGGCAGCGACCATTTCGGGAGCCGGTCTCGCCGCGGTTGACAGCGGTGGCGGAACCGGCGAGGGCAGGCGCGAGGGTGCCGCTGAGCCTGGCGCCGAGGCAAGCCGAGAGGGCGCCCGTGATGGACGCGCCTGCTTTCTTTTTGCCTTGCCTGCACGGATTGACTCGTGAATATTGCGCAGCAAAGGCGAAGAGAGAGAGAAAGTTGTCAGAGCGAAGCTAGAGGCAAAACGTCTGCCGTCTGCAAAAACTCTCCCCGCCCTTCGCCTAGCTGCGCATGCGCCGAGCAACAGCCGCCGCCAATCCGCGCCCAAAAAAACAGCTCGCGTAGCCACCGCGCCGAGATTACCCGGCGTGGCGCGAGCCGAGTACGAGCGACGAAAGGCCCGCGCTTGTACCGGGGGTGCCACACGTTAGTTTCTGGCGCTGGAGTTTTGATGTTCTTGCAACGTCTGTGACAGTCTGCGGTTCGACTTCACTCTGTCTTTGAGCCTTTCTTTCTGTCGGGCCCAAGTTCACCAAAAAAAAGGTTTCAATTTTTACCGCCTAGAATTGTGCGTTCTTAGCCATCGCAACCACGCGACAATGCTGAAATTCATACGCCTAAACTTCTTGCAAATTCTGATTACATTCAAAGGTCGCACTTATAGGATTTGCAAAGAGCCCATGCAAAAATCACGCTTTTATGTTTCGATCCCGGCGTCTCGCTCGGGGCCTAGCGTTAAATTTATTTTTTCTGGAGGGGGGGACCCCTATTAGTAGGTTCGTTCGTGTTTGTGTATGTGGGGGTATATATACACATGCAAAATTAATATTTCAGGGTATGCGGGGGGTATAAATCCTCCAAACCATCCCCCCGACAACGCCGTTGCTCAACGCAAATACTGGATACATCCAGACCTCACGCTCGCGGTAAACAGCGGTTCCTGAACTTCTTGAGAATACAAGACACGGAAATCACGCTTACGAGACTTTCCCGCGCCGTAGTCGAGGTCGCTGTCGTCACGTTTCGGCGAGTAGCGGTACCACATCTTGTACTTTTTGAACATGGTCGGTCACCAGGAGTGAATGAACTGTCCCCCTTGATTGAAGCCGGTGCAACGGTGGCAGTCTGCGAATGTTCAGTTTCAATTTATTGATTTTATGTGCATCAGTTACAAAAATACTTGCAGCGTTCCAGAGAATAAATACTGAAAATGCGACCCTCAGTTGCAAATTACAATAAAACTGAATTCCGAAATTGGCAGATTAGCATGTAGTTAACAGGAGAAAACAGTTCAAATGCGAAACGAAATAGGAATGCAACAAATTGCAACGCGAAATGCGAAATACAATATACAAGGCAATACAATGCAATAGGCCGGGCTCGTCCTATTGCGTAATCGCCTTGAAGGGCGAGGGCGTTCCAATATTGCCGCCGGTTCCATATCACCAATGACTGGTTGTTTTGCTTGCCACTAGATGACGCGAAAAGAGGCTGTGGTTGCTCTCGCTGCCGCTTGAACGCGCTGCAAGCGGCCGCCGGAGCGCGCAGCCCACGCGCTCGCGTGTTCCCTTTCATAAAAATGGACAGTGTACATCATAAAAATGAAAGCAAGAAACAGGAGAAAAGAAAAAGAAAGAACAAGAATTCAGAAAAAAAAATCAATCAAATCAGTTTATGTTTGTTTAAAGATACCGTACAACTCCAGATACAACGTCCGGCTCGAGCTGCTTCTCGTTGTGGTAGTAGCAGCTGTAGGTTGCTCGCCGATCAATGTGCAGGCGGACACCGCGGGATTGCTGGATGTGCTTTCGGGCTGAGGGTTGATGTGGACGACCAATCGGCTTGGAACGCCAAGCTCCGACGCAACGGTGTCACGAGCGATCGTGCTTCTCGTGGAACGCGGATCGCGCGAGGGTTACGACGACGATGCCTAACGAAAGCGCATACCCACTACGAGAAATCGAAACAATAGACCATTTATTTTTATTCTGTCGCCAATATTCAAATTAGAAGAAAAGTACCTTGTAGCTCCACTTCAGAAGATAGTATTACCAATAAATATTCCAGTACTTTTATGATTTGGCCGCACTACATTAGGTTACACACCGTATCGATGTCTGACCTGCGGTGTTCGATTTCATAAGTAAAACAAAAAGATTACCAGGTAAGGCTATCCTTATTTCCTCATATTCTAGGTTCCGAATGCGTCATTATCTCCAACGTATATCACATCTGATACTATGACCGCTTGCTCGTTAGGCATTTCAGTTTATTCGGTGATTTATTTTTATTTGTAGTCTGAATTTCCAGAGTCTTTTTTTTTATATTCATAGGTCTTAACCCCAACGATCCTCGAAGGTATTTTAGGAGCGCGAAAACAGACAAGATACACGAGGACTTAGCAGGACCTCTCATGTACCTTCATGGATCAATACAAACTCACCCAAATATCTGCTCTTCTAAACCTAACGATCCTGCCGCCCAGTGCCCTTTCCCCTTTGTGGGGGAGCGCCATCACAGTGAGTGCATCATCATCGTCATCATCATCATCATCATCATCATCATCATTATCACCGCTGGTGTTCCTTCTGGTATGGTCCATACTTCTTGCACAAGCACGGTAGCTTTCCTCTCCAGCAGACGCCGTTGTGGCGTCGGCACGGCTACTTAGGGCGGTGACGCCGAAGGAACAAAGGAACGGGTGCACGCCGGGAAGGAGGCTCTGGGGCACATGAAAGGACAGCGCCGACTGCCGAGCGAAGGACCAATTTTATGGCACATTCTTGTAATCATCTGACGGCACTCTTACCGTGTTTGAGAGTGGTGAATTCAACTGCTCTACATCGAGAACAAGTAGCTGTGAAAATCATGTTATTCATTATTTATTATGTCCCATTATATTAATGCTTAGTCGATCTTTTACATCACTTTTTCAGAGCCATCCATGTTCAGAGACCCCGGATCAGCCTCAGACAACCTCCTGAACATAGGCGTACGCAGGGTTCCCCTTCAGGGGGGGGCGAAGGCTTGTCGCAGCGCCCCCCCCTTCCCTATTAAGTCAATGTATGGGGCCGACTTTGCGGCCCCCCCTTCTTAGGTGACTAGATGGGGGGCTGCTGCCCCCTCTGCCCCCCCTCGTGCGCACGCCTATGCTCCTGAATGTGCCATTATTCGTGATGATGAGTGATATACACTGTTAAAGTGCGCCCAGGGGGGCACGAAAGCATATTTCGAAACCTAAACCGAAATAAATCCATTGTACAACCACCTTCAAAAGCGGAAACTTGAAGTGGAATTTTTTTTTTCCGCTGGCATTATCTCACCTACCAAGCGTTTTGTCGTGGTAAGAGTCGTGCTTTTGCTATTCAGAAAGGGTAATTCCTTGTTCTTGTTCTTGTTAACCTTTCACTGTGGCTCACACCCACTGTGGGGGGATTGGCCAAGAATTGAGTGGTCTTATAAACTGTCACGGAAGTTTAATGAAACCAGACATCTTTTTTTTTAACAACGAAGCTGTTTAAGCTTCCGTAATGTGTGTGCCGTATCACGATTCCTAAACGGGTTTGTGCCACAGAAATTGGGTAAGTCCCACTGCTCACCACTAGTCCACTAAAAATGAAGACAACAGTTAGCCCGACACTAGGGAACGGGAAAGGCAACGGCGGCTGCGAGAAGACCCTGAAGCGATGGAAGGCCTATGTCAACGACGACGTGCCCGTACATCTACAAGAGGCACGAACGCTTGGTTTAAGCGCGAGTCTCTGGAACTCGAACCTCTCTTCTCTGAGAATCAACGTACAAACAACCTAGCATCACCCAGCTAAAGCCTAGCAACGACCTGGAAGCAACCTAGAGACAACCCTTATCACCTAGCTAAGGCCTAAAAACAACCTAGAAGCAACCAGATTAGTCTTCAGAATTTCACTGTTTCGCTATTTCAAGGCTTGCGCGGCTTAGAGCTCAGTGCAAGTTTCCCCAAGCTTTTTTCTCTTTTCTGTCACTTTAGTTGCTGCGAGGCGTCCTGGCGTCGGTAGAGAGTCGGGCACAGCTGCTTTGTGAGCCGGCCTCGTGCAGGAGCCATGATTGAAGGGCAGCAAAGCTCCTCGACGACGGCCGGGAGCAGGGCACAGCCGGGCTGCCTGACGACAGCGGATCCTTGAAGACCTCCAGAGTCCAAGGTGGCATAGGGGACGGTGGCGTCCTATGTGCGGTGCGCTATACGTGAGCAGGCGCCGGTATACACGCGGTCCTGTGGCTCGCTAAGCCTGAACCCGCGGTGGTCTCAACTACGGCGAGTATCGAGGTTACCACACATCGAGATTACCACAAGTTCAACTTTCTGCGAGTAGCGTTCGCACTCTCTCATCTTCCCCTGAGCCAATTGTTCAATCGGTTACAAAGGAACGACGTGAAACACACCAAAGGGCGTACTTATATGAGCTGTGCTCCAAAACAAAATTTCTAAACTGATTGAGCTTGGGTATTTTATGCAGTGGATTCAAACACCTAAAACCTTCAACCAAATGCTCAAAATTCCGGCAGATACCACTCGTTGTGGGAATCGATTTCATGCGAAACAGTTCATGCGAAATGGCAGCCTATGACAGATTTTTCGCTTTGAGCAAAGTGTCACGAGGTCCATCCACATCTTAGTGCGAATTTAGTGTTCTAAATTTTGTCGCCGAAATCAAGATGTGATTGCGGGGCACGCCATGGTGGAAGGCTCCGGAAATTTCGACTACCTGCGGTTCTTAACGTGCTTCTAAATCTAAGCACACGGGCCTCTAGCAATTTCCCTCCATCGAAATGTGACCAAGAAAAGTACAGCTTGCCGTCTTTTATTCAGAAAGCGTGGCTGCACAATACCATTCATAAAACCAGCGCAAATATATCGTGACGAGATAACTTGGATATAAAACCAGCTATTTTACATTTGTTGTAGATTGCGCGCAAGAATACACATCTAAGTTATGAGATTACAGGCATAAGCGTGAGCACGCAGGCC
>JALIZH010027199.1:0-16665 GCA_030522465.1 Rhipicephalus appendiculatus
TATAACAGCTCTGCTGTAAAGAACTAATTTCGAGTGAGATAGTTAAAATTTCAATAACAAAACAATGAACTAGGTAGTTTAACCGGACAAAAAAGAACTACTTAATTGAAACAAGATATGGAAAATGAAAGTAATAGGGTAAATATGAAAAATTAACTTAGCTACAAAAGCACAAATTTTGCCACGATATGTAAATTTCAGCGAACTCTGAAAATATAATAACAAAATAGTGAAATCTAACAAAAATACTTCATGTCATTATATGTCAGTTGAAGTTTTCCTTAAAGTTTCTAAAAGTTTGAAAACACATTAAATTAAGCTTAGTCGTAATTAAAAGCAGAATTCATAGAGTAACTTCTCGTGAGTTGGACAGTGCTCCCGTGAGCGGTGCATTCTCTCTAACAGTGCCGAAAAGTTGTGAAGCAGCCAGTACAATGAAGCAACATAGAGCCTTGCGCACGTGAGCATGCAACATTGTTGACATTTCTGTGTGGTTAATGCGCTCAATAATACTTTGTACAGAGAGAAAGACATGAGCTTTATCATATACATAATACTGATAGGTAGACAAATGAATGGTTTCCATAAGTACGCTAATGCATCATCAGAAATGAAAACAAAATGACGCAAAATTAAGAAGTACTCCAGCCTGCAATAGACAACATAAGAACGCACCCATTATTTGGCAGGCATCTTTCAATAACGCTTATAAAGTTTTTCAGAAAGCCTTCGCGGAGTCGCCTCCGCTTTTACTTTGTTACATCTTGATTTAAGAAATAATTATTAGGCTCATCACAAAGCGCACTTTTTTATCGGTGCGTGGAGGTCAAACGTTTACTTTAACAAAGCAGTCGACATTTATATCCAACAGAGACACTCAGTGATATTTTTTGCCTATACGTTTGAACCAGCATCAAATTTTGCTTGTTCACTTGGTCTCGTCGCCTTTCAGTAAAGTATCTTTGCTTCTGAGAGTGTCTAACAGTGGATCTGTTTGTAACAAACGAAGTGTATTTTATACATTCAGGTGTGTTGGCGGACCGCAATGAGAAATTGGTTTATGCAGACAACAATTACACGTGTGGAATCTTCCGCGTGAAGTATCGTGTTGGTATGTATAAGTTTATTGTTCCTGAACAGGGTAAACCATCCAGCGGATGACGCGAGACAAAAGCGAATAATACAAATGTGCTTATTAGCAAGTGAACTTCATTTCATGTGTGAGACAGAGATAGCACAAACACACAATATGACTTACGACTAGCGTGAAACTCGAGCAAGAAAGTTCCGTTGAAAAAAAAAATAAGCACTGGCGATGTCACTCATGCCAGAAAATGACGGTCTCGTGATGCCGTCATTTAGAACTTGAATTGGTAATTGTTTATTTGTCATACTCTACATTTATAGAAGCGGGACTGTAGGAAAAAAGCCATCCTTTCGACACCGGAACAAGTCTACAGTCTTCTGTGTCTACAGGAACGACCATCATATATCCGTGCATAAGAATATTGCAGTATACACGTGCTGACACACACGGAGGAAGGAAAAAAAAAAGAACTAGCACGGAGCGTCACGTGATTCCGCTAGTTTCAGCCAATCAACGTTCTCTGACGCCGTCCCTCCCGTCCAGTGCGTCGTGCCTCCTGTGTAGGATCAGGCGCCCGCAGCAGACGCAGCTGAAAGGAGCCAATAGCAGCGCTTGCCTATTACGTGACCGGGGTCTATTTCTACTTTCTATTTTATGACTAGGCTTCAAGATTTTCAAGCGACGCTCTATCCTAGTTCTTTCTTCCTCCATGCTTGCACAATGTCAAATAAGTAATACAACAAGAGGAATACCTAGCAAATCAGATACATAAAACGTTTATTTATTATTTCGTTATTTTTTTACCTAGAAACTATGTATACATCTGCAATTCCTTGGGGAATGGTGTGGAAAGACCAAATGGGAACGAATGACGATAATTAAGCAGTGTTGGTATTAGGTACTTACAACGGTGTTTCCCATAGCTTCAACGTCGTGTTGGTACTAACCAATGTCTAGAATGTCTCTTTCCGTAATTTGAAGCGTTTACCTGAAGTTCGGAATGAGTATGAAGATTGAAAATATTTTGATCCAGTTTCAGACGGCATGCATGACTCAGGCTATAATCATAGAGATTGTGAGCTGGGGTCACACCAGAATTATTAAAAGAAACTTAGTGGCGGAGATATGCCTTTTTTTTTTTTATAACAGGACCATATGTTCTAGGTTGGTGGATACGGCGTTATTACATGTGTAAGTTCATCTGTGCAAAAAAAAAAATAACGCACGAGCAACATAGCAAATATAAAGCACTACAAAACGAAGAAAACAATAAACAAAAAAAAAAACAGGTGACTTGTTTGAAAATTTTGTCGTTTCTCTCAACCATCAGGGTTAATACAGGCCAGACCGGAGAAATCGGCGCACGTGTTCTGTGAGTGAAGCAGAAGAGGACGAAAATGAAGAGGATGTAGATAGCACGTGCCGGTCCATGAGAATGGCGATTTCGGTTTCCTACAGAGAAATATTGTGAACTTAAAGAGCTTTGCTGGTAAAAGCAACATACACACACAATAGATTATTCTCAGGGCGAGCCACTCGGAGTTTGTCTGAGACTGTCACGCTGCGCATCAAAAAAGCGGAGATTATTGCCATTTCCACGATAAAATTACTAAATGATGTCAAGAACACTATGCATATACAGGGTGTTCAAAATGAAGTATTACGGTTTAATGTAAAGGGGCCCTGCAACAACTTTTGAGCGTGGTCACAAAACGCTGCCATCCGTAGTTGAGGCTCCTCAGAACACGCGAGCCAAACATAATAGCACAGCACGTGACCTCTAACTTACGATTAATTCTCAAAATCATCAAGAAATCACTCCCTCTTCCCTCGAGAAATGATGCCATGTACCCAAAATGATGACGTTTCAGCACAAAGTCCACGAATATTGGCTGATTTGAGCATCGTGAGCTGCATAGTTACCGTGGCCGCCATGGTGTGTCGCCATCGATCACATTGCAAGTAAGCCACGCGTTCGAAGAAAAAAAAAAGAAAAAAAAGTGCTCGAGGTCATGACGCCGGCTGACGAAGGGACGCATCTTCTTGCTCCCTTGTCATTCTCTGCCCTGCATAACTTTTAGTGCGCTCGTTAGTAAAGGACAGAGAAGGCGCTTGAAGCCTGCGACGAATCCCTATAACTCCGCTCGTACCTGACAGATTCTAAAAATTTTTGCAGCAGTGGATTTGTCAGGAAATAAACTCATTTAACGTAGCCACTCGACGATTACCTGGAAAAGTGTTGCGGAGCCCTTTTAAAAGTCAGCACTGTGAGGTACGTAAAAACCACCTTTCCAGACAAGTTATGTATACAAGGGGACAGAAAGGGAGCGAATGATTGTCGCTGTAAACCACCCAATCAGCTAAGATTTAATACTGTATTTTAGGGACTGCACCAAGCGGGCATGTTTGTATTGAAACGTTGAAGGCAGTTGCATTGTCCGCCTCGGTGGATCAGTGGCTAGGGTGCTCGGCTGCTGACCCGAAGGTCGCGGGTTCGATCCCGGCCGCGGCGGTCGCATTTCGATGGAGGCGAAATGGTAGAGGCCCGTGTACTGTACGATGTCAGTGCACGTTAAAGAACACCAGATGGTCAAAATTTCCGGAGCCCTCCACTACGGCGTCTCTCATAATCATATCGTGGTTTTGGGACGTTAAACCCCACATATTATTATTATTAAGGCAGTTGCATTTCTGCGGTTCCGCTTGGAAGAATTATTCTAGCATGTCTGTGCTCCGAGATATCCCGCTGCCAGGCTTAATCGCGGTTTGCATGACTACGCATACAGGACAGTGAGCACTGGCGCAAAGGTCCTACCCGGTGTGCCGTGGCAGTTGTGTGTGGCGTTTAATCTGACAACCAGTCGAATGCATATGCAAAGATGATAACGGTTGTTCTTTTACTACCAGGTGGCGATAGCAAGCGATGACTGCTCGTCACATCAGGGAGAATAATTGCGCCAATCCCCACAACCTTGCACGTTAATTGATCTATGTTAACTACTTCATCTACCACGAGGGTGAAATCATGATCTTTGAGATTAGTCCTCGGGAGTCAACGTTGATGAAACCACGTCAATCGGTGTTATACCTGCCAAACACCCCAAACACCAGTGAACATTGCGCAAACCCGATACATCAATGTAGAAGAAACAATGAAAGAGAGGGTTCACTTTCGTGTTATATCGAGTCCTGTAATGGAGGGGTCTACCACGTTTTCAACATGATAGTGTTTTATTCTGGGGTCCACCAAGACGCCACTGGTGTTTTTTTTTCCTTCACGCAAATACGTAAGTAAAATACAGATGGCGCTGAAAAACTAGAAGAAAAATGTTGATTTGGATGACTTCGGAGTCGAACGCAGAACTTCTCGGTCCCCAAAGAGAGGGGCCGGGTGCATTACCCACTGCGCTCGTGCGTGAGGCTTCACAAACGCGCCTAATATTTCTCAAAACTTTATCCTTTCACAGTGGTCTTGTGTGGCGGGGTGCGGTATCGCCGTCTGGGATCGGTCAAGTGAAATATTGCATCATGGACGCGGCCTCCACGATTAACTCTAGCAACACGCCTTTGTTACAGCCGTCCCATTAGGAGTGTTTCTAAGAGAAGTGTAATTTTGTCAACGCGTTTACTCACTGCGATATGGCGACCTTAGCCCAAGCCTCACTCATAGAGTGCATGCATATTTAAAATAGCTTTGCGACGCTCGCCTGCCTCGCCTGGCTGCAACGTCACGTTCCCCGCTTACGCTCGCACCGTGAGAAATCACGGCCAGGATATATAGGGTAGGCACGACACGTGTTGCGCATTTAGCTCGGCCATGGTGTGATATTTTTCTTAAAGGGACTGTCTACTACTCAGAAAAAATTTCCGATTGTGGTGAAAATGAGAAGATCGTTCGTCCCATCGGCGGCAACGAGCATGTTTTTGTCCTATAAAAACAGGAATAGTATTTTTAATTTGATGTTGAAAATTGTGAAAGAATAACCGCTAGCGTCACGCAACCCCGATGTCTTTCAGTCTACTGGCAGGAGAAGAATTCCTCGCAGGTAGACTCAGTTTGCTTAAAAACGAACAAGTATAACTTTAAATTGTAGTTTACGCACATGAGGCAGCTCTCGGTTGCGCTAGAGAGTAATTTTTGCATTCTTTCTCACGCGTTCAAAGAGGCGCCCGGTGGCGCTGTCGGCGGCGCGTTCGCCTGCCTGCCTACGGCGGAGAAACGCGAGCACTACGTCCGGCGCTGCTCATCAAAGATTAAAAAAAACAACAAAAAAAAACACATCTTCGGCGAAGAGCAGTGTGACTGACTTTAGGGAATTCTCGAACCATGCCCGGCAGTCCAACCTAATCGAGTAACGTTGCGCGAGTCCTCATGCGTAAAGTGCACACCAGTATTCACCGATGTTCTACATTGAAGATGTTGCCATCGCGTTCCGCTTCACCAAGGCGTCCATGCTGGCTCTCATATCGCATATGCAACTCAGAACACCTAAACATAACTGAAAGACAGCAGGGACCTTCTGTTCTTCTGTGAAGCACGTGTGTCTCACGTTCGTTTTAGTAGCCCGTTTGGCACGAGTGGAACCACTACTGTTCGTTTCACAACACCGGCGTACCAGTGTTGTTGGAACGCACCAACTTTACCACTCGACTGCGGTGGCTTTTCAGGCTGACTAAACGATGCTGGAGAGACTGAGGTAATAATATTTTATTTCACAATTTGCATGGTTTTAACGACCGCTACTGTATTTGTTTTATTATTAAACAAAACTTGATGAAGCCTACAAGAACTACATGCGGTTCCAGATTTCGACTTTCACCGGCACTGCAATCGTCATCCCGTCCACGAACCAGTGTTAGGGGCGTTTTCACACCAATGGAAGAAGACCGAGAGCAGATCGAAAAATTCTGTTTTAAAAATTTCTCCTCACATTCCAGAAAAACCTGGACACTTCAGAGGGTACGTTTTTTATTGCGATACGAAACAGAAAAGCGATGAAAGACGGTAGACAGTCCCTTTCACTCTATAACATGTCGCCGAATGGCGAATTTCGCACAAAGCTCAACGTGGAATCATCGGCGCTGTTTTGGCTGTGACGGCACTTTATATCGTTACGCTCTTCAGGTTCGATTGGAACGGCCTGAGCAACTGCGCGTCGCCGGAGCCGATCTTGGAGGCCATGTCGTGACACTAACAAGCGCTGACAGAGCGCTTCGGTAGTTTAACCTTTCGGTGCTGCGGGAAGCGGAACGCCCTATCTGTGTGTTCACGGCTCAGTTTACGAACTCTGCCTTTCACATTCCTGAAGCGTTGTGTGGTATATGCATGAGCACAGGCGTAGGTTACCCTATCACTGGGGAGCGCACACCTTGGTGTTTCGCTCCTCAAATGCGACGCTTTCAATGAGTGCGTATCCAGTACCTATGTTATGTACTTGTTGATGCCATCCTTTCGCGGGATTCAGCATATGCTGTGTCCAGGTGTATGTTAACTATTCGGGCTACCACGCGGGTTAAATCATGCCTTTGGCGTTATTAGTCAGGAATCAGGATGGAGATGTGTCACTAGGCATCAAAATGGACGCATCCCCTCCAAGTAGTGATATATCTGACAAACACTAAAAGCCTTTTTTGCAAGATCACATGCATCAATGTACAATAAACAATCAACTATACTACTGTGAAGACATGGTTCACTTTCGTGTTATACCGATTCCTATGAAGAAGGATAAACTGTGACTTTTGCATTACACATCATTGCATATTGTGACTTCCGCGGCAAGGACTTCAACCTGCCACTAAGTTACACGACGTCATGCACAGCAAAAGGCCGCCATAACCGCGGGCATTTTCCTGTCTTTTGTTCACTTATGTTGAATATTTATGCATAATGTATTATACAAAACTCCAAAAAAAAAAAAGCATGCTATCGCATGGTAGTGAAAAAGACATCAGATTATGGGTCTAACGTGGTAACAGCCGTGACCTCTTTATGAGGTTCACCGCAATGTGTAAATTTTGTTGACTTGCTTTTCGTTACCGTGCACCTACCTAGAATTGAATGCACGAGTGGTGTTACAATTGCCTCCAATTAAATTCGGCCACCTCGGCCGCGATCGTACACGCCACGTCAAGCTCAGAAGCGTCACGTTATGGCCCAGTTGAATACGAGGTGCATGAGCTAAAAACGATACAGTAAAAAAAAAACCCTTAGAATGGGCTAACTGATTTGTAATGAACATATATTTCTTAAGCAAGATGAGTAGAAAATGAAGACGCGTGGAAAATGTACTAGCCCAGACTAACAACTATGTGATTACTTCTCGAAACAGCGTTGGTCATGTTTTATGCGTTTTTATTGCTGTCGGTCCCTTGTTCGGACAGGAAATGTTATATTAATAAAGATCTGTTAATTTTTGCCGTTTTTGCATATGCGGTTCTGTCGTCCGCGCTGTCCAAGGTTTGAAAGATAACAACGCAGGCTTAGGTAAGAATTGCTGTAAATTTTTATTACATGTACTACGTTCACATACTACATTTACGACGTGCAATAAATGGTAGTCTGTGCATATGTACCCTCGTTTAAAATTGTAAGCTGTTACAATATTGTAATCATCGAGATTGAGAACAAGTACACTATTGCGACGTCATGGAAAATTAAGTGCATTACTTCAAGAATACCTTGCATTGCTGAAGCTCAAATGAAGGCGTAGGCAGACTATAAGCCACAAAGACAGTGTAAAACTGCTTCTAAGAGATTTAACAGGCAGGTGCCACCTTGAATATCAGTGCGTTTTGACCACGTCGGTCTCGTACACTATAAATGTGTATTATTCCTTAGAAATACTTCAGCTTACATTTAGTTGCCCAATTATTACATGAATATTTCTTTCGTGTTTATTTGATTTCGACACATTCACTAAGACCTGGATTTCAAACATCCAGGTCATAGTTACTGGTATGACCTCAGGTTCAGGACTACTGGGTTACCGCCAAAGCCAACAGAACCGGCGAGGGAGTGCATGGAAAAAATTTCAAAAAAAAGGGGCAACCAGGCCACCTCGTGTACTTTCACAACTGTACCCTTCTGGAATGAATCTAAGGACGGTCACGCGGACCAATAGATGGTCGAGTCCACGAGACGAAGCCAATATTATCAACACAACCATGAAAGGGGTATAAAATCGTAAAAAAAACAAAAACAAACAGACACAAAAAACACGTGTACACTGCAAGAACACGCAGTTACTATGTGATTTATTCTCTCTTGGCACCTTATTGCATTACATTCAATTATCGTTGACAATAAAAAATCTTATCTCAATCTTTGGCGTAAAGACTTTTTGTTATGCATGCAAAGCGAACCCGAAAGGGCTGTTAGTCAAGGGAGCTCAAGTGTAAGAGAAATTAAACGAGAACATGGGGCACGATTAATTTCGGCTTTTCGTGCTTATTTTAACGTGCACTTAGGCGCAGCTACATTCGCTCATGTATTCAGGGGACCATGAACAGGTGCTGCTGTTCAGGACAAGAATAAAATTATGTCACTCGGATAGACGTTGTGATTGAAAAGATGGCTACGTGTTGGCCCTAAAATTATCCTGCGTTACGTTCGAGTGTAAAAGACAAAAAAAAATCTGTGCTCATGTCGTTGTTGTGTAGGTATTTGTGTAGTTCTAAATCATGTGCTTAATGTAGCTCCACTACCATGAAACCTGAGGAAATGCGTAGCACGGTCTACTCAGTAATTTTGTGGGCAATAGCGCGCTTGCTGAGGCGGTGGCGCCCTCTCTTGCGCGGCGCGGGTGTCAGCTGAAGGTTTCAGATATTGTTTTCGCGACTTTAAGGGAAATATTTCAATTATTTTTGGTTATTTCTGTAGTTCATGTTTTTTAGGGCTCGTTAGTTCATTTTTCACTAGTTTTAAGAATTGTCAGCCTTGTTTAAGGCCTGCATTGACCACTGCATGACCATGCGACGAGAGACAGTGGATGGACAAGGCGGGTCTCTAATGTGCCACGCACATAAAACGGCCAACGACGCAAATAATGCGTCCATGACAGTGACGATGCCGAGCGTTACATCAGATACTTACGCACAATGGATGCCGCATCAACAAAGAGAAAACTCGTGGAAAAAAAAACTTCGAAAGCATGCGCTGCGTAAATCACGGCGTCACCGTCTCAAGAACAACAAAACTAAGTTTTCTTCAAAGGAATAAGGACTGATAACTTTGCGGGCGGTGTTTTGTAGCAGAAAAAAAAGAGTTTAACCGCTAAAAATGATAAATACAAGAAAGTGATTTAAAAAAAAGAAGGAGGCGAAACATTTTTTTTCAGCGATTTTCTGTTGTGCCTAGCACCCTAGCGGCCCTCGGTAGAAGGTGAAAAACGTCATGACACCCCGCACGCGCGCAGCTACAGCAGCCGTGGGGGCTGCGGTGTCTTTTCATTACTGTCGACGCTGCTAGCTTGCAATTGCGGCACGTCTGAAACTTCGGGAAAACTTATATCTTTGTATGACACATGCTTTCCCGCGGCCAGTCCTGGGCTTCGAATAATTCGTCGTGGCGGAAGGAAATGCCTAGCAACTGTTGCGCTGGAGGCTGTCATAACAGCATTGTATCACAATGCTGTCTTCACACATCGTCGCATACGTTTCCTAGAGAGTTCAAGCAGCGTAGTCTGGAATACGTGCTGCTCAGCCGTCAAGCCGAACCTCGACACATTTAAAAAACTGACTTCATTTGCTAGCTTGGAACACTTGAAAGCATCACTTTGCTGGGTCTCAAAAAGAGAGAGAGAGAGAAAGGGAGAGAGAACAGCAAAAGCATGGGATGGTGGCGCCATCTAGCTGTAATACGAGGCTTGCTTTCGGTTGTTCCATGCACTGTGAATACCATCGTGACGAACCCAACCGATTTCGAATAATTCAACCTGCTGTAAATGGCTTGTGCTATCGTGGATGTGAGAGTAGCTGCCGTATGCACAGAGCTATAAGATGGCTGGGAAATGCGGTGCCTCGTCGTGCAGAAAACGAACTGCTCAGCAGTCGAACGCCGACCGCATAGGTACGCACAAAGCGACGAACTACGACGCCTCTATTCGGCCGTAATAACTGTCTTTCTGCCTCAACGAAGCTAATGAAACAACGCATTTTACATCCTCAGTAACATTAATTTATCTACTGCTGCGGCTGCACGCTGCACCATGTTGCTGGCCTCAGGCCCGTAGCCAGGAATTTTTTTCGGGGGGGGGGGGGGGGGGCACTTGTTGAAAGCCTTGAAAAACACCCACTTTTATTACTTTTCCTCGGTAAAACACCCCCTTCCATCCGAATTTCGGGGGGGGGGGGGGGGCCGGGCCCCTAGGCCCCCCCCCCCCTGGCTGCGGGCCTGGCTGGCCTGGACCGCCTGACTGGCACATCCACGGCCTCCTGCTCTCCTTCTGCCCTTGGAACAGGAGTATCGTAACCGTAATTTCTTGGCAAGTTGAAATGGTTGACATCATCAGAGGAGCATTCATCACTAGTAGATGTACCACGACATGAATGCATACTGCGCACCTATCAAAAACGCATGCACGCTGAACATTGGCGGACATAGCATAAAATATTTCCTCGAACTTCTATGCAATAAATTTTTCGATCGATCTCGATAATTTTTTTGTTCCTTCTTAAAATGGCCTCAGTAGTTTCACTCCCCAGAAAACAAACTAGCAAGTGCTCATTAGTGGACGGCGGAACATGGATATATCAGTGACATAAACCACGAATATATCAGTGACATAAACCACGACGACACCATATGAACGACAAAAGGACTACATTTTCGTTCTTTTTTTTATTTGCATCGTTGCTCGCCAAATTCACGGCCGCCAGACGCTGATGTAAAACGACGAAAAAAAGAAAAAAATTCCCCATCTCCCGCTAAAGGGAACCATGTGTGGATGCGAAGCAGCGGGGAGATAATTAGCTTGAGCGGGAGGAACGTCGCCGCTCTCATTTCACGGCAGCGGTCCGGGCGCTCATCGCGGCGCTGCACAGGAGAGAGAATGAGGCGCGCGCGCTCCGTCATTTTCATACCGCGGCGCCCCCAGCGGAGTATGCAGCTGTCACACCACCTGTCGTGCGCGCCGCTCCGTAGAGGATTCCTAGAGGAGAGGACGGGGGGGGACCGTTGGAAAGGAGAGACAGGGTTAGGGGACGTGCATGCGCTGTGGGGGTGTGGGACGCGGGAGCCGCTCCGTAGAGTAGAGGATTCCTAGAGGAGAAAGGGCGCGCATGCGCTGTGGGGATGTGGGACGCGGGCGCCGCTCCGTAGAGTAGACAAAGAGGGTGAGCGTAGGAGAGGGGGCGCGCATGCGCTGTGGGGGGGGTGTGGGACGCGGGGGCCGCTCCGTAGAGTAGACGATTCCTAGAGGACAGAAAGGGGTGAGCGTAGGAGAGAGAGGGGGGAGGGGACGCGCATGCGCTGTGGGGGTGTGGAACGCGGGAAGGAGGGACGGACTAAGCCCCCCTCCAAACAGATGCAAGCAAGATCAAGGAATGGGATCAACCTGGGCGACAGACACCACCTGCCTAGCCATTGCTAAGCAGCCTCTCTGTGCTCTCGGCCATGACTCTGATGAATGTCGTAGTGGTTGACGGCCTTCATATTACTACAGCGTTCTGGTTCGCATAATGGGTGCTTCCCTACTTCATGAAAGTGGCCGGACGCGGGAGGGACGCGGGACGAACATTGCCCCGAGCATAAGATGCTTCGCATCTAAAAGCTCTGTGAGTATGCATTCTAGTGAGTTCCGTTGACGAAAACTTTGTTGAGCCTACGAGTGAGCCCTAAGTGCGAAATATATTTCTTGGGCGAATCTGATTGAGCTCCACCTTCAACAGCGACGCTCTTTTTGGTCGAACCTCTCATGTGCGCTGTCCGTCGTAGATCATTTTGTGATTTACCCACAGAAAGTGCGTAAATCTTACTACGGATGTGTGCCGCTCCTCCCACCACTTCCAATACGCACTACTCCCAGAACTCACCACTAAGCCCACTTCTGCTCCCGCTACTCCTCCCACTTCAGTCGCCCACTTCATGCCATTTCATTTAAACCATTTCGTCCCACTTCATTCAACCCACTTAATTCCACTTCATTCAACCATTCAACCACGCCACCAGCTTCGCCGTTTCATCAGTGTTCGTCGAATGTAGCTGGCTGATTTTAGATGCGAAGCATCTTATGCTCGGGGCTGTGTCCGTCCCTCCCGCGTCCGGCCACTTTCATGAAGTAGGGAAGCACCCACTATGCGAACCAGAACACTCTAGTACAATAAGGCCGTCAACCACCACCACAGTCACAAGAGTCATGGCCGAGAGCACAGAGTGGCTGCTTAGCAATGGCTAGGCAGGTGGTGGGTGCAAGCAAAGAATAACACGCACTACCGGTGGTGTCTGTCGCCCACTTTGACTCCATTCCTTGATCTTGCTTGCATGTACTTGCGGCGGCTTTGTCCGTCCCTCCTTCACGCGTCCCACACCCCCTCTCTCTCCCCATCTTATCTCCACCTTCCTCTCTTCTAGGAATCTTCTACTCTACGGAGCGGCGCCCGCGTCCCACACCCACACAGCGCATGCGCGTCACCTCCCCCTCTCCTCTCCTACGCTCCCCCCCTTTCTCTCCTCTAGGAATCCTATACTCTACGGAGCGGCGCGCACAAGTGGTGCGACAGCTTCATAATCCGCTGCGGACGCCACCGTAGTTCCGTGGTATGAAAATGACGGAGCGCGCGCGCCTCATTCTCTCTCCTGTGCAGGGCCGCGATAAGCGCTCGGGCCACTGCCGCGAAACGGGAGCGGCGACGTTTCTCCCGCTCAAGCTAACCATCTCCCTGCTGCTTCGCATCCACACATGGTTCCCTGTAGCGGGAAATGGGGAAGTTTCTTTCGCTTTGAAGAGAACGTTGCGAGCTCTGTCGACATCCTTGTGTAAATTGAGTAGCTGTGTGCAAATCGTGGGCTCACCCGGCACTCCGAGCAATCTGGCGTGCAAAGGGTAACTCACGGTTTGACGTAACCTCGGCACTCACGGCAGAGCAGATACGATGTGTTTATCGCGAGGAAGTGCATGCTACGGTTCGATGATGTGCGTATCAGAAGTAGCTGTCGAAGGCGCCTTCAAGCACCACTACACTATAACTTGCGGACTCATATGTGTGCATATATGTAATGTTTCTTACAACGCTATAAAAGCGGACATACGACACTGCGACCACAATTGGCGTTGTCCGGACATGACGCTTCTATATACGGTTCTTTTGCAAATGCAGCTTGAGGCTCTGGCGCTATTGCTATGGTAGAGGCTCCCTCTACCATAGCAATAGCTGCGGGCGCGCGCGCTTATCCTCGCCCCTAGCAACCGGAACATGTGGTGCGAGAGAGTGTAGGAGAGGGTAGGTGCAGTGCTTCGCCGCTCCTTCTCTCGCCGTTCGCTCTCTCTCTTCCCTGCGCCGCACTCTCCCGTCCGCTCGCGCCTCACTCTCGACCGTTCGCTGGCTGGGCGCCTCTCAAGGCGATGGCAGAAGTCGGTGAAGGCGAAATCTCTCGGCTCAAGAAATGCATTCGCATTTTCTCACGATTCCCTTCGGGGAGGTGAGGGCATTTTTTTAGATGTGAAGCATCTTATGGCGAAGCTTAATCCGGTGGTGGTGGTGGTGTGCCGCGTGCCCACCCTTACTGCGCATGCGCAAACCCTTTAAAAAAAAATAAAAACCTCCTCTCCCCCTCTCTCTCCTCTAGGCATCCCCTCCCCGCGGCAACCACACCCTTACTGCGCATGCGCCTCCCCTCCTCTCTCCCCCTCTTACACCCCCCTCTCTCCTCTAGGCATCCCTGCCCGCGGCGTCTACACTCCCACTCCGCATGCGCGTCCCCCCTCTCTCTCTCCTCTCCTACGCTCCCCCTCTCTCCTCTACGCGTCCCTGCCCACGGCGCTCACACTCCCACTGCGCATGCGTGTCACCCTCTCTCTCCTCTCCTACGCTCCCCCCCTCTCTCGCTTCGCGACGCCGACGCAGGCAGCGTCTGCTAGCGAGTTTCTTGGTGGAAAAAACCGACTGCTCGCGCTGCACAACCGTTCACTGACCACCCCGTATATATGGCAATGGATCTTGACCTCCAAGGTGGTGCCGGTGGGAGATTTCTCCTGTGCGTTGTTGAACAATAAAAAATTCGCAGCGTGCGCGTTAACTAAAAGCGGAGTGCGGGTCTCTGTGTCCAGTCGGAGTCTTCTGTCTCTCATTGCCCATTAGCAGCGATTGGCAAGTTCCAGTAGAAAACACTGCTCCATCACTGCCTGCTTTGCGCCTCCCCAGTTTTCTCTCCTGCGCAACGCTGCGATGAGCGCCAGCGTCAACGCCGCCGCCAGTGTAAGCGTTAGCGCCCGCTGCTTCACATCTACACATGGTTCCCTTTAGCGGGAGATGCATCGTCGTCTGCATCAAGAATCAGCAGACGACGCTTCGTGGAATACATAAGCGTGCGCAGGGTTCCCCTTCAGTGGGGGGGGGAGGGGTCGAAGGTTTGTTGCAGCGCCCCCCTCCCCTATGAAGTCAATGTATAAGGCCGACTTTGCGCCCCCCTTTTAGGTAACTTGAGGGGGTGGCCGCCCCCCTCTGTTCCCCTCGTGCGCATGCCTATGGTGGAATACCAGCCCAGCGACGGTGTTTGGGTGTGGACGCCGATACGCCGACGTGGACATTGTGAAAAATTCTTTTGGCGATACTTCAGGCCACACAAGGGGCTTCGACGTGTCGGCGCTCTGGACTACGAGGTGGTCCCAGAGGCATTAGCAACTCTCAGCGGCGCCGCGCACGGCCTGAAGCCCTTTTATACTCTTAGCGAACTAGAGGGCTGCACTTTTTGCTTTATTCTCCAATATTTGTGTGCACACATATTTTTTTTCGCCCTTCCATGTTCTATGTCGAGCACCAGGACGATGCTTTTTCAGAGGGGGGGCAATGTCACACGCCCTCCTTTCTTTTCATGTTTATGTTACGGCCCCATTGCACGTGTAAATGCTTCCTTGCGCAAACCACGCCGAATGACTAGGAACCATATAGATACATGGAACCTTCCGATGAGATTTCGCGCGGAGTCCGACACGTCCTTCAGGTCTTCTACCAAGAGGACGAGGCCATATTGGCTTCGCACTCCAAGAGGGTCACCCGCGAACAGCTTCAGAAGCAGGCAAAGGCGGCCACTGAGAAGGCTGTGCCGTATTATGAACGGCAGCAGCAGCAGGTACAGCCAGTCGCGGCAACCAGTCGCAAAACAACAAAGAGCAAGCCAAAGGCGGTCAAAAGAAACGGAAAAGCCCCCTCCCGGCTAGCCGAATCGGCCGCTAACTTCGTAGCAGCCACCACCACAAGCGCCAGCCCAGCGGAAGCCCCGGCGGCGTCTTCAGACACATCCGTCCAGCCTAGCCCAAGCAGGACGCAAGGGGAGCAGATGGAGAAGCATGTCATCACATACATCGGAAACTGGCTGACACAAAAAGCCATGGGGGGCGGCTCCGTCTGCCCCCGACACCACCGCGCCTGCCGGCCCATCCAGCGAGGAACTCGCCTCGCTCGAACACTATCTCCCCTCCTCTCCCTCACTTCCCGGCCGCTGTTGAAACGGCGCCCGCCTCTACCGTCGCACAGCCGCCTTCAACGGCCTTAACTGCGACAATACCTGTGCGCGAACCCTCGGTGCAGATCAGCGCGTTCGGGTGAACCACAAACGCAACCTTCTTGCGGTGGACACTCACCCCACCTCTGACTTGTCCCCACTACTTCAAGTTGGGATTATCTGTGAGGTGAGGGTGCGAGTCAAACGTGTGCTCAGCAACACATGTGTTGGCATGGTTTATGGCGTTGACCCAACCATTTGCACCGAGGACCTCGCCAAGAACATCTCTTCGAGTGTTCCGGTCGTGTCGTGCGCGCCCCGAGGCCAATGCCTCACTCTGACTTTTGAGGGCACATCGTCCCCTCAGAAATCTTGCTTTTAAGCAAGCACGCCGAGTGCGCCCGCGCCTGCCGGGCCTCTTCAGTGCTGCCGTTGCGGCCGCTACGGGCACGCTACGACCACCTGCGCGCGCGACGAGCGCTGTCTGCGATGCGGCGGCAGCCACATCTCGGGACCGTGCCCAAAAGAGCGCCCGCGCTGCATTAACTGCAGCGGCAGCCACGCAGCGAACGAGCCGCGCTGCCTTTCCTGGCAGGTCCAACGCAAGGCCGCCGTCATCATCGCCTCTTCGGATGGCCCCGTGACGCGCCGCCAAGCGCTGGAGCAAGCCAGGACCGCTGTCAACATCACCCAGCGACGCAGCGCGGCCCCTCCAACTCCGTGGCTCAAACGGGCCGCTCCTTCCGCGACGCCCTGACCGGTCGTCGTGAGACGGACTCGACACCATCCGCGCACCTTCCACAGAGTCACTCGCCGCCAGCCGACGACCCGAAGGACGCTGTGCTGGCCGCACTTGCTGCGGCGCTTCGTGCGGTGTTGGTGATTGTTCCAGTGGACTCTCCTGCTCGGGGGTTGT
>JALIZH010027200.1:0-16429 GCA_030522465.1 Rhipicephalus appendiculatus
TTACGCATTATTCTTTAAACGGCAACCGTTCTGGAAGCTCACCGCTTAAAGGAGTACTGACACGAAATTTTTCACTTATCGTTTTATTGCGTCAAATGGTAGACCAGGTCCCCAAGAGCCTATAAAATGCACCGGCAAGAGTGAGTGCGCCCTGAAAAATTAATTACAGCATGTTTTTAAAAGCTAGTTTCGGGTCCTACTGTACCCTGACGTCACGGAAATGGGACGAGTAGCGCCACCAGGCGGTAGTATGTGAATGCGCACGCTTTCGTGACGTATCCTCGTGCGCGCGTAGCTCCTTCGTCTGCTTCGCGCCGCACATGTGGCAACTGTCACGCAGTCAACGATGGACGAATATTTGTCAACAGACTCCGACGACAGCAACGACTTCGGCAGAGAGGAAGATGCCGAGCTTGCCGACCCCACGAATCATTTCGCATTCGCCCCACTTGTAAGTACGTCAGAAGACGAGTCGTCCGAGAGCGATAGCGCCATGCAGACGGCTTGCGCATCGGGAATGTCGAATGGTAAGAATTCATTGTTTCTTGCTTGATCTTGCGCGGGCATCTTCCGGATGTTCTACGGAAGTCAATAGCGTTCGTGTGGATTTCGTAATGCTATTACTTGCTTGAAATTATTGGTACTCGGCGCAGATTTGACACCGCATGTATGCTTTGTCCTGCCGCTTTCCTATGCAGCCGCACTGCGCACGCAGTATGACAACCTCTTGCTGGTCGTAACGCCTGAACATTATATCGATAACGTAATCTGCGTAGGTGGGGAGTTGCCACCCGATGGACACAGACGTAGTCTGTGTGCTGTCGGGAAATCGACAAAGTCGCGCTCTAGTGCCGGATAAGGCAGCCTGTGTCACCGCGCACCCGACGTTTCAGCGTGGGTGCTTAGACATTCACGCCCTCGAGATAGCGTACTACCCTTGATTGATGATCGACCAGGCGTCATTGAGGCACCGGAAATCCACAGGTATTACTGCTGCGGTTGATCTAAGTTAGCTGTTGCTGTTGAAGCTGAAGTAGGCCGAATCGCGAGCTGTCCCTGGCATGCAAAGTATGCCTTCGGTATACTTCCTGCAAAAGTGTGGTGGTCGCAAGTACGACGCGTCATCCACGCACTCAAAACGTGCATAGGCGCATGTTACTTGCTAATATTGCTAAGTCCATATTCCATATCGCGTGTCCAACTAAATAAAGGGAAATGAAAAAATACATGTATAAGTGGCGTTAGACACCTCCGGTCGTCAGGCAGCGAAAATTATGCACGAACTCGAAATCACAACATGTGAAATAAAATCTGCAAGCTTAGAATAGCTGCAGCTTACATTGTTAGATAGTTCTTCACAAATCAGATTACTTGATCTCGCTTTTCACGTTCTTGTGATTGACTTATGTACTTCATTGTTCTTTTTTTTCCTCTATAAGTCATAGTTCTCGGTAGTGCATTTGGCCCATTGGGTTGATTAAGTAAACGATAAATAAAATGAAGTGTTTCTGCATATCTTTACTTGCTAAAAAGGAATCTACATGCTACATAACAATGACGTTTTATTTCGTAATTTTGTCTGCTCGAAAGGGCCCCTTGTCAGTAGATGGTTCTAGAATATGACTCTGTGCACACATTTGATTCAGCTGCAGGATATGTCTACCTTTACTCTTGCCACTGCATTTTTATATCGTATTGCATTCATATTTCAGGCGACATGGTCCCTTTGTAAGATGGGTCTGGCATCGCCTTGGCAAACGAAATCGAGTGGTTCTGCCCAGCTGCGTCGTCTCTACAGTGCGTCAAAATTTCCCTTCACAAGACTGCTGCGGCTTTAAGTATACAAACTTCATGGAGATGCAGTTCAATAAAAAAAACATGTTCAACTTGATTTATTTCTTTAGGCATAACAGCTTGTGTCACTGACCTTTCTTCTGGTCGTATGCAAAACAGATGCTATATGAGCAGCACTACAGAAGGAAGTCAACACTTAGGCTAACACACATGAAATTCAAGAAAGAGGCTGCAGTTGCTAAAGTAAGAATAACAAAACAGAAAGAGCTGCTAAGTCTGCACACATGGCAGTAAATACGTTCTCCAGATTTCTGAGTCTTGACCTCATGGACTAGGTAAGAAGTGAACAGGAACCCTGAAAGACGGCGTTAGCCTGACATATTCTTAGCTACACAATGATGAACTCACACATTACCAGAATTGCATGTTCACCATGTCTCAGCCCAACAACTGAAGTACACGGTGTAGCTATGCATGAAAACAACACCGATTTCGATAACACGTGTGAAAATAATGTGTCAAAGGCCACGGTTGGTTACGTGACAATAACAAAACAAAGAGCTGCTAAGTCTGCACACATGGCAGTAAATACGTCCTCCAAATTTCTGAAAGGTAGTCATCTTGAACTCATGGACTAGGTAAAGAAGTAAACAGGTACCTGAAAGACGGCATTAATCTGACATGCTTAGCTGCACAATGTCCTCTCTGATGAGCTCGTACATTACCAGAATTGCATGTTCACCATGTCTCAACCCAACAACTGAATCAGAACGGTGAGTTGGGCGAGTTCTCGTCAATAAACCGAAACCGGTGTGTAAAGATGCATGTACTATAAAGCACAAAAAGCAGTTCGTGCCTTGTTCAATGGGAGTAGTGTATGCCATTACACTGTTATGTGGTAAGAAATACTTTGGGCAGATGGGGCGGTGCATTAACGTGCGTCTTAGGGAGCACCACACCGCTAGCACGAACCTGGCTGCGCATTGTCAAACGTGCCATTGTGAGCCGATGTTTCATAAAACACAGATAGTGTACAGAAGTACTAACCAAGTCTTTCGCGAGATTGTGGAAGCATACCACATGCATGTTAACTAGAGCCCGTGCGTCAGCCAGACGTCGGTTGCTCTGCATGATAAGAAGTGCAATTCTTGAACGATGTAATCAGGTGACGCCCTGTCACGACATGAACACTCCACGTGATTAATTTTATTGCGATAGCAATTATATGGACACTCGCGGGTGGTTTTCGCCGTCGGCGTCGGCGTCGGCGTCATTTGCCGTATATGTATATGTATATATATAACCGGCCCCGCCCGTCGTTCGTGAGCGTGAAAAGACGCGAGGGGGGTGGGGGGGGGTCCCTCGAGCGACCTTCGATTTTACGAGCGGGGGGCGCGCGCGTTATCTCCCCTTCTCGGCGGCCGACAGCGGGGGGGCCGGTGTACCCTTCTACGTGCTGCGCTCTCAACGCGAAGAGAATTCTCTTAAACAAGCGTTTTCTAGAGTTGCGTGAGATCGGATCCAAAAAGAGTTAGCTGCCAGCCTCACTTCGTATAACATTACAATTTTTTGCTATCGCATTCATTGCTTCACCCTTGCGGTGAAACTGTGACTTTTTTATTTATTTACCGCATGTGTGAAGAAGTAAAACCATTTGTCAGTCAGCGCCTGTGTGTGTACATTTCTTTTGTCCTCAGTCTGGGTCACGCTGCCCACAGCAAAATTATGTCCAACAACTGAAGTACACGGTGTAGCTATGCACGAAAACAACACTGATTTCGATAACACGTGTGAAAGTAATGAGGCAAAGGCCACGGTCCGTAACGTGACAATAACAAAACAGGAAAATCGACTAAGTTTGCACACATGGTAGTAAATACATTCTCCAAATTTCTGAAAGGTAGTCGTGTTAACCTCATGGACTAGGTAAGACGTGAAGAGGAACCTGAAAGACGGCATTACCTTGACATATGCTTAGCTGCGCAATGATGAACTCGTACATTATCAGAATTGCATGTTCACCATGTCTAAACTCAACAACTGAAGTACACGGCGTAGCTATGCACGAAAACAACACTGATTTCGATAACACGTGTGAAGATTTCGATAACACGAGTAACCTCCACTGGAGCACACAACCCAGGATCGCCTGCACGCTTTAAGTTGCTGCCGCTGCAGACTCTTTTTCTATATCCTTGAAAGGCATCGTGTTGCGCGGTTGCGGCAGTGGGGCACAACGTTGGGATTCTTCGTCGCAGATTCTTCGTCGACAATCCGAAGCCGGTCAGCAACTGCATGCTGCGCGTGTACGCGTCCGGAGTGAAGTGGAGCGAACAGAGTAAACTCCGCTTGGTTGGCGTCCAGCTTCCGCCTCGGCCGCGGCGCACGAAGTCGACCCACGCTTGTCTCAGCGCTGGATCGGCCGGGAATCGGTGGAACTTGCACCTATTGTCCCCCCGTTTCACTGGCACAAGACTTCACAGCGCAAAATATCGGTGCCATGACGACAAATTCAAAGTCAGACGATTCCCTTGCCCTCTGATAAGCGTATATTTTGTATTCGCATGCGCGCACTCTATTCCAGACTCCGCTTACTCGCTTCACAAGTACACTGGGTGACAGTGACCGCACGACCGCACGGCGCGAGCAGATGATCGCGAAAGCGACGCGCAGGCTGCCATTTTTAGATGCGAAGCATCTTATGCTCAGGGGCTATGTCCGTCCGGCGTCCCCCGTCCCGCGTCCCGCGTCCGGCCACTTTCATGAAGTAGGGAAGCACCCATTATGCGAACCAGAACACTGTAGTAATATGAAGGCCGTCAACCCTACTACAGTCATCAGAGTCATGGCCGAGAGCACAGAGATGCTGCTTAGCAATGGCTAGGCAGGTGGTGTCTGTCGCCCAGGTTGACCCCATTCCTTGAGTCATGGCCAAGAGCACAGAGAGGCTGCTTAGCAATGGCTAGGCCGGTGGTGTCTGTCGCCCAGGTTGACCCCATTCCTTAATCTTGCTTGCATGTGTTTGGAGGGGGCTTAGTCCGTCCCTCCTTCCCACACCACCGCGCCTCTACATGCATTGGTACGGGCGACAGTGACTCTAATCAGGTCGTAAATAACGCGTTTTGCAGTTGCACATCACAGCTTGAATATTGCAGTCGTTATTAGAAGGGCCCGTTACACCACATATGTGAAAAGTTTGCCCCTAGGAGCGCCAATCTTTCGTAGAGTGGGCATCAATACTCTCCATGATTGCTGCCCGTTTGAATCATCTGCAGCGAAAAGTCTCACTGATCCCGTTAACTGGGAGGCAATCGCCGGGCAGATTCCAAGGGCTGACGTATCGGCCCACCGAAGCGCACCACGAAATCACAGACAATTTAAATCTAGGTCCCTCTAGTGCACCAGCGAAGACTGGCTGCGGTCGAAAGACCGAGTTTGAGCCAAGAGTTGACAACACATGCAAAATGTATTCTCAGGTGAGGCAGTACAAGCATCACACAAACTCCATTCCTTAATCTTGCTTGCATGTCTTTGGAGGGGGCTTAGTCCTTCCCACACCACCACAGCGCATCCCCCTCCCCCCCTCTCTCTCTCCTACGCTCACCCCCTTTCTCTCCTCTAGGAATCTTCTACTCTACGGAGCGGCCCCCGCGTCACACAGCGCGTCCCCTCCCCTATGCTCTCCTACGCTCACCCCCTTCCTCTACTCTAAGAATCTACTCTACGGAGCGGCGCCCGCGTCCCACATCCCCACAGCGCATCCGCGTCCTCTCCCCCCTCTCTCCTCTAGGAATCCTCTACTCTACGGGAGCTGCTCCCGCGTCCCACACCCCAACAGCGCATGCACGTCCCCTCCCCATCTCTATCCTCTCCTACGATCCCCCCCGTCCTTTCCTCTAGGAATCCTCTACGCAGCGGCGGGCACGACAGGTGGTGTGACAGCTGCATACTCCGCTGGGGGGCGCCACGGTAGTTCCGCGGTATGAAAATGACGGAGCGCGCGGGCCTCATTCTCTCTCCTGTGCAGCGCCGCGATGAGCGCCCGGACCGCTGCCGTGAAATGAGAGCGGTGACGTTCCTCCCGCTCAAGCTAATTATCTCCCCGCTGCTTCGCATCCAGACATGGTTCCCTTTAGCGGGAGATGGGGAATTTTTTTGTGTTTTCGTGCTTGACGTCATCACATCTAGCCAGACTGCTGCGTGAAGTCACCAGGATTAGTGCTGTAGCCTGACGTCAGGCTAGTGTTGATGTCAGTAGGAGTTCCGCGAGAAAATTGACTTTAATATCAAAATAAAATATCTTATCAGCATTTGATGAACTTCATACTTGCTCAGAGCCATCTATGCATACAGGAGATTTGTATGGCAGAGCAAGCTCGCCTTCGAAAAAGGTGTCAGTACTCCTTTAAACGAGGTTCGTGCAGACCACTATCTTTGCTGTGCAGGAACTATAAGACAAGCAAAGAAATACTACATTCAAAGCTGACCTGTATCGAACCAAGAGCATATCACGTATAACATCGGGTTATTATATTAGTTTCGCTTCAAATAAAAGTTCAGTAGAAGATTACGGACGTTGTTACTAAGCCATATCTTTTGAATAAAGATGCGAATGGGATCCTAACCATTGTACCGACTTTCAAATTATCTTAACACGGCGCCAGGCAGTTGTTTTCTCTCACAGGCCAACGACAATATTCTGCACTCACAGAATGTCAGAACAAGGAAAAAATAAATATTTTTTTCGCCCCCAACCGAAGCAACCATCTAGGTGACACATGACGCACTAATCTTATCTATGATGAGCCATAATGACAAGTTGCAGCATTTCGCTTATGATAACTGACTGCGTTTTCGCGAGCCGACTTCTTGCTCGCAAGGTTATTGACCAGTCGTGGACGCTGGAGACGTAAGAAAGAAAAAAAAAAGAAAAAGCGACAAGGTCATTAAGAGCAAGTGCGAAGCGTTGCGTGTTATGTAACAATGGACAACGTGAGTGGCGGAGAAACAATCGGTAGCGTTACGTAATTGACGGCGTTCCCATAGACGGTGCCTTAGTATGCACCTTGGTGATGCTTACAGAAAACAAGTTTGGCAGCGCTCGCAGAACAGACAACCTTTTATATCTTATGCTCTGGTCATGCGTCAGGGTTCATGGCACCCAGGTAAGAAAGGGTCTGTCGAAGGAACTTGCCCTCCCAAGCAATAACTGCGGCAATTGGCTACGAATTCCGTCTCTACAGATTAAGTTACAAAAGAAACAATGCTACGAGGCAATGACAGCCCCGATAGGCTACGTCCACGGTGGGAAAGCAGGAGCACCTGCAGTTCATCTAGTGCGTGGCCTGAGGTGCCATCAACAGGCACAAAGTAAACGTTGCATTTGGCGCACTGTCCTAGGAAGCAGAACACGACTGGGCCGACCTCTGTAATTGGTTTTGTGCCCGCAAGGGCACATGAAAGGCTTGGTGCTGAGGCCTTAACTCTAGGGGATTCTTGTTTTTTTTTTTCGTGTCTTCTTAAATGTTCTCAGCCAGCATTTTGTACAAAGCCGAGCCTCTTCACAGTAAGTGTGAATTTGCTTTTCTTATTGTGTTGATGTGTCTGAGCTGTCCGTTTCTATTTTCGGCGCCAGTGAAAAGGTAGCTGCGCAATTCCGCTCTTAACTTTGTTCTCTTCTACTGGCGGCGCCCCCCAGCAAGCGTTAGTTCCAGTGAAGCGCAATGTTTTTTTTCTCTCTTTTTTTTTTTGCTTCCGCTCTAAATAACAATATTGTAATCGGTGATCGAACTCGCGTCCTCAAGCTTAGCAGCGTAACACGCCAGCAGCGAAGTTTTCAGGGCACGACCTAATAATGCAACTTTATGGATTGTTAATGAAAATCAGCCGATAATAAAGCCACTGAAAGCACAGGGGACGTTATTTGTGCCGTTTTAGGTGTATTGTAGTAATTGTTAAATAGATTTAAAGAAAGCAAAGTGGACAAAAAGACAACTTGCCGCCGACAGGGACAGAAGCTGCAACCTTCGGATTACGTGCCCGATGCTCTTAAAAATTCAGCTACGGCGGAGGTCGGCCCTTCGCCCACTTTGTGGGCGAAGGGACGACCGCATGGGTTTTCATATATAGGGAGACAAAAAAAGCCCACTTCGTGGGGTATTTATGTTCATTGAAACACTGGGAGTATCAGTCAGCGCTGCTCGTAGCCATAACTATGATTGTGGAACGCTCTTTGTTCGCCATCTGGGGACACGTAGCGCGTCATATTTTAACGAGCGGACAGCTGACCGATAAGCTCTCGCATTCATTATCTGCCGGCTTTCATTAACTTTGCGTGAAACAGCGAAACGACCCGCAAAAGCGTTTCCTTCATTGAACATTACGGATTGGTGAAATACTAAACTTTTTTATGCTCATAGTATGGTGGCTACTAACAGCTCTTGCCAGCCTACATTCCTGTTTTGTGAAAGATCCCGAGCCATCATCGAGCTCTATTCTGAGACTGTTAATTGCGCAAATAATGTAGTTACCACATTTCTGATGTGGTAGCTTGACTGCAGCTCCACTTAAAGTACTACAGCTGATCTCTCCACAGGCACCACACTCATTCCTCCGTAGTAGTTTAGCGTGTGTCGAAAACCTTCGTGCTTTGCGTCACATGGTGCAGTTGCTAATTAAAATGCTTCGCGAAAGACAACTTTGCGAAGAGTCTACAATTTCCCCCACCATCCTTTAGAGCAGGGGTCTCAAATACATGCGGACCACACATGGTTATGTTCGTCCCATATTTTTTTTTATTTTCATAATAAGCACGTTCGTGAGCTACACAGGCATGAATGGCCTAAAATATATTGTTTTCGTGACGCACCCAATATGTCCACCATTTGTTGAAGCGTAACCGTGAAACAAAAACAGTATGTCAAAATTGGTGTCGAGATTTTACTCATTTTGGGTATCGGCATTGACATGCTGTTGCATGGAATTCTGGCCCCACATCTTTTTCAGAAATTACCCGCATATGAGATATGAGAAAGGGTTTCCTTTTAATGGTCATGTTTTGCTGACAATGTGTACGAACTCATTATCACGAAACTTAAGAGACGCTGTCTACTCTGCACGTGTCCGATTTCTTGAGTTGTGCGTGTGTGCGTGCGTGTGTGTGCGTGTGTGTGTGTGCGCACACGTGTGTGTTGGGAGGGGCGACTTGAGGTACGACATTTTTTTCTAGCTCTACGATGCACCCACGTGCACCGCAGCGGTTTTCTGCGTCAGTCGAAGCACTTCATACTTCGGCACACTTTACCCTAGATATAGACTCAATAAAAATGTGCAAGCCACCCGTGACACCGAAAGAAGCTGTTGCGCAAACCCAACCCTATTTCCTTTGGACTCAGGTGAACCACCGATGCCTAAAATAGACATAAGAGACATAGACACGAAATAAATAGAATGCTTATAGTCATATGTAGCTTGCGTTAACCTAAAGCGACGCCTACTGGCAGCGATCATGTTAAACGCAGACACTACTTGCTGCTGTTTAATTATAAATGTCATGATTTGCCAAATTTCTTTGTGCGCACGAAACTGATCCAGGTGTAGCATTGGCTTACTATTGGCCTCTGCGGACAGCCATCAGTAAAAGCATTGCTTTCTTCTTATTCACGCACTGCAGTCAAACCAACCTATTCCACAATGGTACGTTTCTGGCTGTCCTCGTTGCGGGTGTTCCTAGTTGTGTAATTTTTTCATCATTGCCTATTTTGCCTTTTGTCGCCGTTGCCACACATGAGGTGGGCTGAACTGCCCGTTACAGCAACAGTGTATCAAGGCGAGAACGCTTTATAAGTACTCAGATTACAGCACGAGACGGGGTATTCGCGATCGCCTAATTGCGGAACCTGTTTCCGAGTGCTTCCCCAAGACTTTGTGCAGCAGCGTTTTTTTATCGGCTACGCCTCTGGCTTCTGTAAGAAGTGGGGAAAATAAAGTTGCCGTAACTATTGTCGTTATCCCCAGGTCAAATCGGCGGCGTATAAACGCAAGTTGTGTGCAACATACGTCGTTCTTCTAACTTTCTTTTTCAGTTCACGTCATCTATGATTTGTTCCACACAAGTTTTCTGCGTTTATTTTGTCATGTTTGTGTTTTATGTCATCGATTACGACAAAAAAGATTATTACACAACAACATTGATCCGAATCGGAACAGCAAACGTTAACTGCACTTAAAGAGGTACGCTCTGTGTTACTAAATTTCTGCCCGATAATTTTGGAAGCTGGCTGAGCCTAAACAGGGCCTCAACAATGAAGAGTAATGATTAGCATTCCGTAGCATACGATTGAGTCATACGGTCAGGCAGCACGAACAGTAAGAAAAGGTGTGACAGGGAAGCAAGTGCTCGGGATCTGCCACTGTGGCAGTTTTTAAAACTCGCACCAGCGGCAACGCAACAGAAAAAGGTCACATGTGCATATTCTAAGCTTTATGTCTAATTTATGGCCAGACTCAGTGCGCCTGGCACAACGTGACACAAGAGATGCCAACAATGCCTTTGTATTAATGTTTGGCTCGTTCGCCTGACCAGCTATATTCCTCACTCATTTCTTTTTCTTGTATCTATCGCCAGAATGATCTGTGCTGAATGCACAGAGCTTCTGCAATGATAGACTTCTCACGTACACGATTGGTGCTGACATGTTAGTGCTAACGACATCTGTAAGTATTGGCTAATGCGGATATAAGAAGCAGCGCACTGATTCTTCAGTCCTGGACACCTTCCCCTGTTGCACATTTCATCACAAGTCGTTTTTCTTGTGCATGCGCTTAACAACCGCTAAATTGAATAGACATCATGATTTCAAACGACTTATAAATGAATGATCTATACCGGCTAGCTGCATTGTCATTGCGCCATGGTCACGCGTATGCGTGAAGTGGTATTATTTGATGTACTCTTTCCACCTAAAGAATTGACGCGGCATCCGCTTAGGCCATGTTTCATTCCTCTTATTTTGTATGCGCTAAGCCGATCAACAACTGCACTCTGGAATCATATTCAGTTATTTTTAAGTAAGAACTTCGTGCCGAATTCAAAAGGCGTTCCCTTGCTTACGCGAATCTTAGTCATGACATGTGTTGCTGAGAAAAGAGTATACAATATAAATGGTGCCCATTGAACTTATTCGGCAGTGTTGGCGGCAAGCAGAAAACGAGAAAAGTGTTGAAACACAAAAGAAAGATATATAAATAAAAAGTGATCACATGAACTCGCCGAGTAGATGAAACGTCTTGAGTCGAGACTATAGGTTTTGAAGCGCGTAAAGTATATAATTCGTTATTAACATATTGTTAAGACGTTTATTGGCGGGCACTCGGCGACGATGCACGACAGCGACAGTCAAGGCGGGGACCGACTCTGGGCACGAGCTGCTCTTTCTCTTCGAAGAGGGCGACGCACTAGAAGGCGCTGGAGAGGACGACCCACTGTATAGTTCCAAAGCTTCGCTACAATTACCCCGGGTACGAAAAGGGAACCGCCTGGCGACCTAACAGCTGGTTACTATGAGCGAGTCATGGTAGACCTTGAGGCGCTCCACGTTGACAACGTCGCTCCCTCGACGGCGCATGTCCGAAGATGGTTCGATGAGTTCGATCAGGTAGTTTACAGGGGAAGTGCGTTCGACGACACGGTAGGGGCCTTCGTATTAGGGCAGTAGATTTGAAGAGAAGCCAGTTGCAGTGGTAGGAATCGAGAGCCATACGAGCGGTCCAGGGAGGAACGTGGGCGCAGAAGTGCTGGTGTCAACGCGAATGCTCTTCTGCCGCTCTTGATCATGCGTAGTAAAGGTCTTTGCAAGCTCTAGACACTCTTCAGCAAGCCTGGCTGTGTCAGAAATAGGCGCACACCCAGATGGATTCGGCTTGTATGGAAGTATCGTGTCGATGGTGTGCGACGGGTGCCTTCCATATAATAAGAAGAAAGGTGAAAAACCAGTAGTGCTCTGAGGTGCGGTATTATAGGCGTAGGTGACGAACGGCAGAATGACATCCCAATTTGTGTGATTGGCGGCGACGTACATGGAGAGCATGTCGCCGAGCGTAAGATTGAAGCGTTCGGTGAGGCCATTCGTCTGCGGGTGGTAAGCAGCTGTTTTGCGGTGAACAACGTTGCACTCTTTGAGAATGGCTTCGACGACTTCGGACCGGAAGGCACGGCCACGATCACTGAGCAGTTCCTGGGGTGGACCGTGACGTAGCATAAATCGTTGGAGCAGGAAGGAGGCCACATCGCGCGCTGTAGCCGCGGGGAGGGCGGCGGTTTCGGCGTATCGCATGAGGTGGTCTACAGCGACAATGGCCGAGCGGTTACCAGCCGACGTTAGCAGAAGTAGCCCATACAAATCGATACCAACGTGCCCAAACGGCCGGTCAGGGCAAGGTAGAGGTTACAAACCTGCCGGCGACAGGTGCGTTGAAGTTTTGCGGCGCTGACAATCTATGCAGGAGCGAACGAATTTCTGCACGTATCGGTACATCCCTCGCCAAAAGTACCGTTGGCGAATGCGGTGGCAAGTCTTCGATACCCCGGAGTGCGCACATTAAGGATCAGAGTGGAACGACTCGCATATGTCAGAGCGCAGACTGCGGGGTATGACTAGTAGCCACTGGCGGCTGTCACCGTTGTAATTGCGTCCGTGGAGGAGGTCGTCGCGAACGGCGAAATGGTGGGCTTGACGACGCAACGCGCGAGTGGATTGTGTTGCCGATGGATCAGTCAGCAAGTCTATCAGTGAGGCAATAAATTGATCCTTGCGCTATTCGGTAGCGATGGTATGAATGTCGATGGAAGAAACAGCAAGGTGAGACGCTGAGCTGTGGACATTGCCGTCAGGCAAGGGAGAGCGCGACAGGGCGTCGGCGTCAGCATGCTGGCGTCCGTTGCGGTACAGCACGCGGATGTCGTAGTCTTGCAGGCGAAGTGCCCAACGGGCGAGACGGCCTGAGGGATCGTTCAATGACGACAACCAGCACAGTGCGTGGTGGTCGGTGACGACCTCAAATGGGCGACCATACAAATAAGGTCGGAACTTCGTAAGGGCCCAGATGATTGCCAGGCATTCTTTCTCTGTGACGGTGTAATTGGTCTCGGTTTTTGTAAGCTTTCAAGGCTTGCATACGCCAGGACATATTCCGGGAACCCTGGTTTGCGCTGCGCAAGGACAGCGCCGAGGCCAACACCACTGGCGTCCGTATGTACCTCTGTAGGGGCCGTAGGGTCGTAGTGGCGTAGTATGGGAGGCGACGTCAACAAACGACGGAGCGTTGCGAAAGCGTCGTCGCACTTTGACGACCACGAATGGAGAGGCCCGTTACTTCCGAGGAGCTTCGTCAGCGGCAATATGACAGTCGCGAAGTTTCGAATGAAGCGCCGAAAGTATGAACACATTCCTACGAAACTGCGCAGTTCCTTGACGGACGTCGGCTTGGGGAACTCGGTCACGGCCCGAAGCTTAGCTGGATCGGGGAGAATACCGTCCTTGGACACGACGTAGCCGAGTATTGTCAGCTGCCGTGCTGCAAATCGGCACTTCTTTAGGTTCAGTTGCAGACCGACGTCACTCAAGCGCGTCAAAATATGCCGCAGGCGTTGAAGATTCGTGGAGAAGTCCGGAGCGAAAACGACGACATCGTCGAGGTAGCACAGGCGCGTGTGCCATTTCAGGTTGCGCAGAACGGTGTCCATCATGCGCTCAAAGGTGGCGGGCACATTGAACAGCCCAAACGGCATGACGTTGAATTCGTACAAGCCGTCGGGCGTGACAAAGGCGGTCTTCGGTCGGGCTTCTTCAGCCATAGGTACTTGCCAGTACCCTGAGCGCAAATCGAGAGATGTAAAGAATTCTGCTCCTTGCAGGCTGTCAATCGCGTCGTCTATTCGCGGTAGTGGATACACGTCCTTACGAGTGATCTTGTTGAGGCATCGGTAGTCCACACAGAACCCCAGAAAACCGTCCTTCTTCGCAAGGAGAACGACATGAGACACCCAGGGGCTGTTAGAGGGTCGAATAACATCGCGTCGAAGCCAGTCGTCGACTTGCTCGTTGATTACACGGCGTTCTGTGGGAGATACATGATATGGACGTTGCCGCAGTGGTGGTTGGGCGCCTGTGTCGATGCGATGCGTAACGGTGGACGTGCGGCCGAGAGAAGGTTGAGCGACATCGAAAGAAGAGCGAAATTCTTCCAACAGGCCGAGAAGCTGGGAACGCTGGACCGGCGTAAGGTTGTCGGGAATGAAGGAACGAAATACATTAGCGGATGATGAAGCAGATGTAGACACAGCACTGAGCGTACTGGAACTTGGACAGTGCGTGTCATAGGGTTCATCCATAACTTGTGCGTCTTCGATGGGTTCCACGCTGCCGAGACATTCCCCTCGCACAAGCATAACACTGTACGGGGATGAGTTCATTACAAAATTAGAGGTGCTGCCGTGAGTGACTTGCGCGGTCGCGAAAGGAGCCAGCAAGCCTTTCCTCGTGAAAACACGGACAGATGGCGAGAGGAGTGCAACGGTGTCGGAAAGACTCGCGCAGTAGACCGACACCGCCGTTGACGACTTTGCAGGCACTTTGGTGTCGTCTTTGACGAGTACCTTGCTTGCAGCCGATGGACGGTCGGCCGGCGTCAAATCAGCGAATGGTGAGAGCTCTATTTCAGCTGGTGTGCAATGAATGACGGCGTCGTGGCGGGAGAGAAAATCCCATCCTAGGATGACGTCTTGAGAGCATGCAGGAATTATGATCAGTTCGACGGCGTACATCGCTTACTGAATCATGAGGCGGGCTGTGCACACCGCTGTAGGGTGAATGCTTTGGGCGCTGGCTGTATGGAGGGAGAGCCCGGAAAGTGGCGTCGTCACTTTGCGCAGTAATCGGCTAAGTATTGCGTCCATGACGGATACGGCGGCTCCAGTATCTACAAGGGCAGATGCGCGAACACCGTCCACAAACACGTCTACCACGTTCGATGGGCTTCTCTGAGGGCTTTCGCAGTTCGACAGCGTCGCAGCTTGTGCCTCGTGGACTGCAACGACTAGTTTTCCTCCTCGCGTGCGGGCGGACGTGGCCGCATCGGCGACAGTGAGCGACGTCGTGGAGACGGTGAACGGCGTGTAGATGGTGCGGGGCGGGACGTGGGTGACATAGGCGGTGGTTGGTCATAATAAGGGTGGCTCGATTCGCTGGGAAGGTTGGGTGCGACCCGAGGCTGCTGCACGCGATTGCAATAGCCTGCGACGTGACCGGCGCAAAGGCAGGCAAAGCAGATGGGGCGGTTGTCGGAAGTGCGCCATCGGTTCGTGGGTCCCATCCATGTCGCAGAACGCGATGGGCGAGGCGGCTGCTGATATGACTGCACGGTGGGCGGCAGTCGGGGCACGTGGACGACGTCGGCGTATGTATGCGGCACAGGTGCGTCGAAGGGCCTGGGTCTGGCGACGGCTTCGGTGTAAATAAGATGGGCCAGCCACAGGAATCGGTGGGGGCGGTCTGGCTACAACTTGTGCGTAGCTTAGTGGCGCAGGTACTGGAGGCGGCTGGTGGTATTCAGGAATGACCTCCGCGATTTCCTGCTGAATCGCTCGGCGGAGGGGAGGCAGAAGTGTAGTTGATGGCTGTTCAACATGTTGCGGTGGAACGAAAGCCAGTAAAGAGACCTGGCGGGCAATTTCCTCACGCACGAACGACTTGATTTCGGCGAGCAAGGTGGTGTGGTCAGAACGGCCGACAAGCCCGCGAGATCAGCGTCGCGTGACGGCGGTCGACGAGTCATCAAGCGCTGCCGGCGCAGCTCTTCGTAACTTTGGCACAGCGTAATGACCTCTGCCACAGTGCGAGGGTTCTTGGCCAGGAGCATGGTGAAGGCATCGTCGGCGATGCCTTTGAGAACATGCGTGATTCTGCCAGACTCCGACATGCTCGCGTCCACTTTCTTGCACAAGTCAAGGATGTCCTCAATGTAGCAGTAAAGGACTCGCCGGACTGCTGTGCTCGTTCACGCAAACGCTGTTCGGCTTGCAGCTTACGAACGGCAGGACGGCCGAACACGTCGACGACGGCGGTCCTAAAAGCGGATCAAGTCGGGAAATCGGATGCGTGGGGTTTGTACCACATGCCGGCCACACCCGCGAGGTAGAAAACCAGGTTGCTGAGTTTGCCTGCCTCGTCCCATTTATTGGGGACGCTCACGCGTTCGTAAATGGCGAGCCAGTCCTCGACGTCGGTGCCATCCGCGCCGGTGAAGACAGGAGGGTCGCGGATACAGGGGACACCGGGACATGGCGTCGGCGCAGGAGGAAGCGTTTGCTGAGCGACGTCTTGATGCATGGTAGATGGCTCGGTACGGGATTGAAGCTCCAAGGGCATCGAATGCGGACCGAAGTTGTTTTAAGGGCACAGCACTCTCCACCAAATTGTTAAGACGTTTATTGGCGGGCACTCGGCGACGATGCACGACAGCGACTGTCAAGGCGGGGACCGACTCTCAGCACGAGCTGCTCTTTCTCTTCGAAGAGGGCGACCCACTAGAAGGCGCTGGAGAGGACGACCCACTGTATAGTTTCAAAGCTTCGCTA
>JALIZH010027201.1:0-12360 GCA_030522465.1 Rhipicephalus appendiculatus
CTACTAATAATAATAATAATAATAATAATAATAATAATAATAATAATAATACTGCGAGCACTATTCATACTCTTCATCTTCTCATCTGTAAATACACATCATCGCCACTTGAGTCTGAGCAGGGGGCTCTGGCTCGAGTGAGAATAAAGAAGGGTGTTGAGGCCTGAACGTTGTCCGGTCCCTCAGTCCTCTGGCTCTACCGGTCCCTCTACGCCTTCCACTAAAATACACCCCTGTGCTCCGCTCAGGTCGCCGTTTGCCACAACAGACCTTGGTAATGTCGCAAGACGAGGGCTTTCCCACTGGAGCGTCGACGACGCCTGCCCCCGACGACGCCTGCCCCTACGGGAGTTCCTTCCCTGTCTGGTCACCACGCCACAGAAGGATCCACCGGTGTTCGCTGGCCTTCGTGGGGGACGACGTCGAAGACTGGTTGGAGGAGTACGACCGCGTCAGTGCCCTCAACCACTGGGATGACTCTGCGAAGCTCACTCGCGTCGCCTTCTACCTGACAGGTGTAGCGAAAACTTGGTTTTTCAATCACCAGCTAGATTTCCTGGATTGGAACTCATTCAAACACCAGCTACGGCAAATTTTTCGCGAACCCTTCCATCCGTTCGGACATCGCGAAGAAGAAGTTAGCGGGGCGTGTCCAGCAAAATGGCGAGTCATACACTTCTTACATTGAAGATGTCCTCGCGCCCTTTGTCGCCGAGTGAACAGTTCAATGACGGAGACTGACAGGGTGCGCCACCTACTCAAAGGCATTGGTGCTGCGGCATTCAACGCACTCGTGGTGCAGAACCTCACTACCGTCTCACAAGTTGTCGCCACGTGTCAGCGCCTTGATGAGCTCCATCTGCTTCGTTTGCAGCCTGACACATGTCATTTGAGTGCACCCTCTGACAGCGAGCTACGCGCATTGATTCGGGCCATCATACGAGACGAACTCCAGGCACAAGCTGCGTCTGGCCCTCTTGAGCTCCGCACGTCATCTCCTGGCAGCAGCCTCCGCAACATCGTCAGGGAAGAACTTGTTGCCTTGAGGTGTGCGGAAGTTCCCAGGCATGACCCTGTGCCGACACCAACTTACGCACAGGTTGCGGCGCTAGCACCTCCTGATCACACACCATCCCAACCGTCCTCAATGCACGGCTCAGTGAATGTTCTCTCCCCACGACCGTCGCTTCCGCCTCCCCAACACCTGGCGGCCACCCCGACCTGTATGCTATTATTGTGGAATCCGTGGCCATATCTCCCGGTTTTGCCGACGCCGTCAACAGGACGAAAGACGGGGTTACGAGTACTATGAGAGAAACGAGCTTCCTGGTCCGATACCACAAAACAGTCGCCCCTACCAACGTTATGAACGCCGTTCGCCATCTCCTCAGAGCCTCGAAGGAGCCGGTCCTCCCCGTTTCTCGCGTCGCCGCTCTCCGTCCCCGATGCTCCCGCTCCTCTTCGCCCCTTCGACCAGCTACTTCGTCCCCGGGCCACCGCCCGGAAAACTAAGTAGCGCAGCTTTGGGAGGGAAAGCTGCATCTGCCGGGCTAAGTCAAACTCCTCCGCAGCGGCCCTCAAATGTACTGTTAGTATGTATTGAAGGTGTCTGGACTGAAGCATTGGTAGATACGGGTGCAGCGCTTTCCGTCATCAGTACTGGACTGTGTTCTCGTTTGCGCAAAGTCAGAACGCCGTATACTGGACCTCCTCTTCGGTGCGCCAATGCAGTTCTTGTTCGGCCTGTTGTTGTGTGCACAGCGAGAGTTTTTATCGATGGCATACTTCATCACATTCCGTTTCTCGTCCTGTCGTCGTGTACCCACGCACTTATTTTAGGATGGGACTTTCTTTCTTCAGCATCGGCCGTGATATCTTGCCATCAGCGAGTCGTTCATATGACCAACACGGAATTTTCATCTGATGACGATGCTCGCCACCTGCATTTCATCACGGCCACTTATTGTGCTATTCCACCTGGCAACGAGAATTTACTGACGTTGACGTCCGATACCATCATTAATGGTGATGTGTTTCTCGCTCCATGCGATCGCTGGATATCTGGTGGAATCGTTATTGCGCCTAGCTTGGTCAGGTTTCATGACAGCAGAGCGTTGGTCACTGCACGTAATCCTACATCTTCGCCACTTGTTCTGCCCCAAGGTAGCCGGTTGGCCTGCTTTGCTGACACCGAACCTCTTGCCCTTATGCCCCTTCATACCGATGCACCACTGTCGCCTACTGCTAACGACGACCATGCGACGACCACAGCTTTGACTGCCACGATCTATCCGGATCTCTCTGTGGCGCAAAAGAAAGATCTCTTGGCACTACTTCGAAAGCACAGTGCTTCTTTTGACGTCCACTCCAAGCTTCTCGGGCGCACGTCCGTCGCAGTGCACCGCATCGAAACCGAGGGCAATTCCATCGTACGTCGCCGACCATACCGTGTGTCTTCCGCGGAACGCAAAATCATCGAGGACAACGTCACTGACATGCTGAAACGCGACATCATTCGGCCATCGTCAAGTTCTTGGTCGTCGCCTGTGGTGCTGGTCCAGAAGAAGGACGGCTCGGTACGATTTTGCGTCGATTATCGAGCACTAAATAAGATAACGCGCAAAGATGTATATCCGATGCCACGAATTGACGACGCCCTTGACTCCCTCCAGGGCGCTGAATATTTCTCCAGCCTCAATCTCCGCTCAGGTTATTGGCAAATACCAATGCACGAAGGGGGGACAAGGACAAGACGGCCTTTGACACACCCGATGGCCTCTATGAGTTCAATGTCATGCCCTTCGGTTTATGCAACGCTCCGGCAACGTTTGAGCGTATGATAGACACCGTTCTTCCTGGCCTTAAGTGGAAAACCTGTTTATGTTATCTGGATGACATCGTCATTTTTTCTTCCACCTTCCGTCAACATCTTGAGCGGCTAGACGAAGTTCTGACGTGCATTTCTAACGCTGGGCTACAACTCAATACAAAAAAAATGTCATTTCGCCCGAAAGAATATCATAGTGTTGGGCCACCTAGTCAGTAAAGAGGGCGTTCGACCAGATCCTGAGAAGGTCACTGCTGTGACACGCTTCCCTCGTCCAGAAAATCAGAAGCAATTACGAAGTTTCCTGGGCCTTGCGTCTTATTTTCGACGCTTCATTCGCGACTTCGCCTCCATCGCGTCGCCACTACACAAGCTGCTGACATCGAGAACAGCCTTCGCTTGGACGAACGATTGCGACATCGCTTTTGACACCCTCAAGGCGGCGTTGACATCTGACCCCGTGCTCTGTCACTTCGACGAACATGCCCCTACCTGTCTGCACACCGACGCTAGCGGCCATGACATCGGTGCCGTCCTCGTACAGCGTGATACAACTGGTCGAGAAAGAGTCGTCGCCTACGCCAGCCGCGCACTCACGAATCCTGAACGAAACTACTCGATTACAGAACAAGAATGCCTGGCTGTAATTTGGGCCGTACAGAAATTCCGCCCATATCTTTACGGACGCCATTTTACCGTAATAACGGACCACCACGCGTTCTGCTGGCTGTCGTCGCTGAAGAATTTGTCCGGACGCCTTGGCTGCTGGGTGCTCCGACTCCAAGAATACACATTTGAAGTTGTTTACAAATCTGGAAAGAAACACCAAGATGCCGACGCCCTCTCCCGTTGCCCTCTCCCACTACCATCTACTACGAGCAAGCCTATTCATTGCTCGTCCCATGACGACGAGGATACGTGTCCACTAACGTTATCGGAAATGGCAGTTGCTGGCCCGGTGTCATCCACTCGCTACACTCAGCTGGCCTCCTGTCAAAAGCAAGACCCATACTGCTGCCGCATGGTTCAACGCCTCTGGGGAAAATCTACACCACCTAATTCTAGGTTGCGCCGACAACTCAGGCAATTCAAGATTGAAAACAACGTGCTGCATCGATACATTTACAGTGATGATGGACACCGGTGGGTCCCCGTTCTTCCACGTTCGCTTCGTGAACAGGTCCTTGAGGCCTTTCACGACGACCCATCTGCCGGCCACTTGGGATTTCAAAAAACGTACAGCCGCATTAGGAGTCGCTTCTTCTGGCCTGGTCTCTCCACCTCTGTTGCAAAGTACGTCTCTTCTTACGCACGATGCCAACGGCGCAAGCGACCGACTTCACCTCCTGCTGGCTTATTACAGCCAATACCATGTCCCGAGGAACCTTTTGCCGTTGTTGGAATCGACCTTGTCGGACCTCTTCCCGTAACATCTACAGGATATCGATGGATCGTGACAGCGGTTGACCACCTCACGCGTTACGCAGAGACCGCTCCTCTACGCTCCAGTTCAGCCTCTGACGTGGCAACCTTCTTTCTCGAAGTCATTGTCTTGCGTCACGGTGCGCCCCGCGTCCTCTTAAGCGACCGCGGCAAGGCTTTCCTATGCACAGTAATTGAAGAAATGCTTAAAAATTGCGGCACAGTTCACAAGACCACATCGGCATACCATCCTCAGACCAACGGCATCACAGAGCGATTATATCGCACGCTAATTGAAATGATATCCATGTATGTTGGGCCAGCTCACGACAACTGGGACAAAATTTTACCATTTGTGACGTTCGCTCATAACACCGCCGTCCAGCGCACTACTGGGTACTCACCCTTCTACCTTGTCTACGGACGTTCGGCGACATTCACGCTTCCTTCTTGCGCACTCCGACCGACACTTCTACGACTACACCCGAAGAGTCAGCCTCGAGACTTGAAAAATGTCGGCAGCTTGCTCGGCTTAATACCGAAGCCAGTCAACACGATCGCAAGCAGCGGTACGACATTTCTCATCGTGACGTCTCCTTCCGTCCTGGCGACGAAGTGCTCCTTTGGACGCCTACTCGTCTTCCCGGATTGTGTGAAAAGTTCCAGTCGCGATTCCTTGGACCCTGCGTAATTAACGAACAAACATCTCCTGTTAATTATCGTATCACTCCAGTTGACGTTTCTCCCGACCATCGCTACCGTGGTTCGGAGGTAGTCCACGTGTCGCGTCTAAAGCCCTTCGTTCGACGTCTCAGCCCAGTCTAAGTCGCGGCCAGGCTGGCCGCTTCGTCGCGCGGGGAAATTAGTGTGAGCACTATTCATACTCTTCATCTTCTCATCTGTAAATACACATCATCGCCACTTGAGTCTGAGCAGGGGGCTCTGGCTCGAGTGAGAATAAAGAAGAGTGTTGAGGCCTGAACGTGGTCTCACAATACCTAAATTTTTATGTCGCTAAGCTCCGTTATTATCATGAGCGACGCCGTAATAGAGGGTTTCCGAAATTTAGACCACCTGGTGCTCTTTAACGTGCGCTGAGATCTCACAGTACACGGGCCTCTACCGTTCCGCCTCCATAGAAGTGCCACCACTGCGGCCGGGATCAAACCCGTGACCTTCAGGCCAGGAGCAGAGAACCATAACCCCTGCTCCGCCATGGCGGACCGTGGTAAACAAATATGACGTCACTATTTTAGAGTCAATGTGAGTTATCTTTTGGCTTGCTTACGTACTGTTCCTACTCGGAGAAAACGTGTTAAGGGTAGAAGCACGATAAGGAAACTGAAAATGAGGATAACGTTTGTTTGTGAATATGGACCAAACAGTTACACAAACAAGAGCCATTGATGTCTGTGTAACCGCTCCTTTTGCTCTTGTTAGAATGTGTAGATAAAGAAAGTGTTGGAGTAATGCTTCAGACGTGCGTACCGTCTCTGCGCCAATCGAGAACAGTCACTAACCATGTTCATGGCTACTGCGTTCGCTGACGTGCTGCCAGTACTTGCTAACGCAGGCCAATATCAGTTCTTGTTCGGTGAACTTTTAACGACCCCGGCGAAGCGTTGGCTCATGCTGATATATTGTTAGCTATTCTTTGAATATGTAAGGCTAAATGGCAGCCTATGTTGGCCATAGGTCGGCAAACTCACTCATGAGTCGACTCACTCAGACTCACTCAGACTCAGATTGAGGCGTGAGTCTGAGTCTGAGTGAGTCCGGCTGAGTTATACTTAGGTGAGTCTGAGTCCGAGTGAGTCCGCCTGAGGAAAATTTTGGTGAGTCTGAGTTCGAGTGAGTCCGACTGAGTTATACTTTGGTGAGTCTGAGTCCGAGTGAGTCCGGCTGAGTTATACTTAGATGAGTCTGAGTCGGAGTGAGTCTCCTTGAGGAAAATATTTGTGAGTCTGAGTCCGAGTGAGTCTGGATGACGAAAACACCGGTGAGTCTGAGTCCGAGTGAGTTTGGTTGGAGAGAAATTTCGTGAGTGTGAGTCAGAGTGAGTCTACTTCAGCAAAATTTTGGTGAGTCTGAGTCCGAGTGAGTCCGGTCGAAGAAAATATTAATGAGTCTGAGTCCGAGTGAGTTCGCTTCAGCAAAATTTTGGTCAGTCTGGGTCCTAGTGAGTGCTAAGCGAAAAACGTTTATTGAGTGAGTCTGCGTGGGCTCCATTTATTTTGCCGACCTATGGTTACAAATATTTATAGCCTCCTTTTATGGCGTGCCTTGTAATCGTATAGATGTACCGTCTTGTAAAGCCCTAGAAATTATTTTTTCAAATTATCAAGCTACCCATGCCCTCATATACGAGGGCATGTAAGTGGGCTGTGCAGCATGTTCTGACACATGTACAACTCCAGGCCACTTTTATTAAACGATATCGTGATCCACATTTATTTTGATCTACAATTGTGTACCTAATCAACGGAGAATGAGTGCAATGTTCGAGCTTCATCATTCATGTGGATTCAAATACGACAAAGCAGCACGATTCGCGAGCATAGAGCGCCCCCTTCGCTCTCTGTTGCATTGAATCGCTTGTGTCTTTAGATGCCGCTTCGGTTTTTTCATGAATAAATGTGGCAATTGGGAAATTTTTGAGCGCCAAACAAGACATTCACAAGTACGAGAGAGACAGGACGGGCGCTTTTGAATGCCTTGTGAATACATTGTTTCGCGCTCAAAAAATTTCCCAGTGGCTATGCACCATCTCACCGAATTTCAAGCTTTGTTAAAACTGTAGCGACGACACAGACCATCGGCTTTCGTCATGTCATTCGCTACCAATTAAACAGCTGCTGCGTTATTTAAGGTGGCTAGATAAAGCTTGCCCCCGTGGTACCTCGAAAGTTGTAGCGACCCGATTTCAAGGAGGAAGGGGGATAGAAACGCACCATTCATGCCATACGCGACGCTTCATCACTCGCAAAAACAAATTTCTTCGGGCTGCAATGTGGTCAAAGAATTCTGTTAGCTTTTAAACTTTAATGACCTCTTCGAATTCTAGACTCTCTTTGGGAGATATTGCTTCCATATTTTCCCAGCACGCCTGCAGGTCAGTCCTTGCCGACTCAAGCAAAACCCGGTTTTTTTTCGTATTTTTTTCTTTTCTTTCCTATTCAAACACCTTTCCATTCATAGACAGCGTTGGCGCGCCGAAGCACTTTCGGTGGTCCCTCAGCCATCATTGTGTTCGTCCAAGCCACACGGCAAAAAGCTTCATGGCACGGGCGTTTCCCAGGCTCGTTTCCCGTACCTTGCTTTCGAGCTCCTAGTACCCCCCAAGGAATGCAAGGAAAGTAGAAAACGAAGCAACGAGCTCGACACTCTAGGCTTGGGGCCTGCAACACAAATATCTCTATTCTTTCAAAAGTGAACATTCGGCAGAAGTCTGTCTGGTTGGGATAACAGAAAACTGGAGAAAAGGGAAAACTCCAGCCAAAATTTATTTTAAACCGCGACGTTCCGAAGCATGATCGGCTTCTTGTTCAGGGGTGAGAAGGCCCGAGATGTGCAACGCCTTCTTGCCAGGCGGGATTGTTTGCCCTAAGTCGTCGCAAGCCTTGGCAGTAGAGGGAGGGCAGTGCCCCCGTGGTGTGGTTGATGTTTCCCGCTGTCTGCTCAATGTACCAGGAATCGAGGAGGGGCCGCCGGCGAAGGTTCCTTTCTTTTTCCAAAATCACCGCACCGTCGGGACTGTTATGGTGGTCAAACCGCTAGCAGCGCTCTGTCACTTCGCTCCGTCCGCTGTTCAAGTGACGGAGGTCATTCTTATGCTGCCGCATTCTTTAATGGAAGCTCTTGGTTTCCTCAATGTAGGAAGCGGGGCAGTCGGCGCACGTGATCCGGTACACGACGCCCCGCGCTTTTTCCGCAGATGCGCTGTCTTTGGGCCGAGGGATGAAACTGCCGATGGTGGTGGATGTCTTGTGGGAAACGTCGACACCTGCCTTTCTAGTATACGGGCTATTGCTTCGCTGGCACCCGCAATGTCGGGGATCGACACGCGGCGTCGTTGCGGCGCCGTTGGTGTCACGTTTCCCCCCGTCTTTTCTCTTACGGAGGGCTCTTCGAATAAACGCCTTTGTGTAGCCGTTGGTGCAGAAGTCACGAATTATTGTCTTCCTTTCTTCTACCCACTGCTGTGGCGACGATTGGTGATTTTGGTTGGAGTTTTATATTTAAACTCGTGACGTAGCACGTCACGAGTTTGGTTGTTCACACAATAAACGAAGACACGTTTCGCTGCAATAGGGCGATAGGAATTTCAAATCGATTTTAAATACGTCCTAGGCTATATTATCTGTTGATATTTCGTAGATGATGCGCGTGTGTATACACAAATCTATCCCACATATTATCTAGCCTTCAAAATTTTGTTTCAGAACTTCAATGGGAAGATAGAGGGGGGGGAGAGTATGCGCTGGTATGAAGATAAGAAGCGGTCTCAATTATGAGACTCGAGCACTGCTCTCCATCCCTTACCTCCTCCCTGCATCTTTCAAGAATGTAGCCTTTGAAGCAGGAAAGAAAAAAGTGCATGTCCTGCCTTCATCTCACTCCTTTTGTATTCGTTGTAGCACTGGCTTTCGATCATAAGTCGCTGAGCAGGGTTTCCGTCATGGGAGACAAATTGGCGCACTTCTCATATCTTTCATGAATCACTAGATGCCATTATGAATCCACACCAATTGCCCATCAGTCTGTTATTCTGCAAAGAAAAAACAGTACGTTATGGCAACCTCCGCTGCCACATTTATCCGCTGAAAATAGGCTCCTCAATCATTTATTTATTTAATAGTACCCTGAAGTCCCGAAGGAATTACAGAGGGGAGCTGTGCATTTGAGAATGCGTAAGAGATTAGCAGTTACACCGAAGTAAAAACAATACAAATAATAAGTTATTAAGGATTGATATAATAGCGACGCAGTGAAAATAAAAAAGAAATAAAATTGCTAATAGCGCAGGGTTAGCTATGTGGACTTATTGCGTCTGGTTTGTAGTAAACCCTGCAGTTGTCAGTTCAGCGCCTTGTCCAGTGACATTGTTCTTAGAAATGAATATTCCTGTCCTTTCTGGGGACTAGTACAATCACTGTGAAGCGGCGTCCGCGTCCCCACCTTTCAATACGGCATTCTTGCAATCGGCTTGACTGTCAGCAATTGGGGTTTTTGGAAAGCAGAAAATTGCCACCTCGTTTTGCGTGGTCTGTACCAGACCATGCAAAATGCTTCGACCATACCTTTGACCACACTGGCCGGCTCTCATCGGCGCGCCTATGCACGTTCCTTTTTGCCTTGTGTCCGTATCTAGCGAGGTACTGATGCGACTCTTTACCATTATACACGAGATAGAGTACTCACTAACAGTTACAACTGGTTCTTAGCCGGCTCAGAAAAACATCTTGCTAGAAACAAACGCAGTCACAACCCGTGTACTTAGATTAAGATGCACGTGGAAGAACCCTGGGTGGTCGAAATATCTGGAGCCCTCCACTACGGCATCTCTGACAACCACATCTTGGCTTTGCGACGTAAAATACCAACTTCTATTATCCGCAATCACTTTGCGAAAGCATGACATCGACTAAAACCGAACTAAGCATTTCTATAATTCGAAAGACTAGTATAATAATTATTGGCGTTTAACGTCCGAGAACCATGATGTGATAATGAGGGGCGCCGTAGTCGACGGCTACGGAAATATTGGCTACCTGGGGGTTCATTACGTGCGCCAAAATAAAAGCACACATGGCTCAAGCGTTTCGTCATCCATCGAAAATGCGGCCGGTATTCGATGCCGTGATCTTCGGGACAGCAGTCAAGCACCACAACCACTAGACTATCATGGCAGGTGTTTTCGAAACTTTAGAGAGGCATAGCCATGCAACCTATAACCATGTTTCCAAAATTTTTCAAGGGTGGTGAGCTCGATTCTGCAAAAGATGGCCGCCTCATATTATTTTCTTTTTCGCGTCGTCAATGAGCGGTAAATCGACTGCAAGACTATTGACAGTTTCATGAACGTGTTTAGAAAAGCGCCATAACGTAATGTCAAGCTTTCTTCATTCCCAAGTAGCGTGATTAGGTGTTCGAACGGCAAAGCGTAAGAAAGGACTTCATCTATAATTGGGTCTGCCAAAAACGCACGTACGCGCTCGCCCATTGAAAACAAACGGTGCGTGCGCATAGCGCATTTCAAAGGTAACAGGAATGAAAACCTAATGTTCCTCGAAGGCCAGTAGACCCATTCTTATATTTAAAGAAAACATTCTCAATATTGCAAAAATCGCGTGTAATGTTGTATTTCCCTTTACGATAGACATCGCGATGCACGGGAAATAACTTCTTTTTGTATGTGGAAAGCTGTCATACATATATTTTGAAGGTTGCCTGGAACTTTTGAACCCTTTACATGTGTTATTCTATACATAAGCTATTTTATGGCGCTCCTTCGACATTTATTGGATGAGCCGGGCCAAATCGAATATTGCTAACTTTTAGTCCGAGTACGTCTAGTTGAGAAAAAAGTTAGGCGAGTCTATGAGTCCGAGTGAGTCCGCTTCAGGAGAATGTTGGTGAGTCTGAGCCCGAGTCAGTCCGGCTGACAAATATTTTGGTGAGTGAGTCCGGCTGAGTTATATTTTCGTTATATTTTCGTGTGTCTGAGTCTGATTGAGTCGGGCTGAGTAATATTTTCGTGAGTCTGAGTCCGAGTGAGTCCGGCTGAGATATATTTTGCTGAGCCTGAGTCCGAGTGAGTCCGCTTGAGGAAAATTTTGGTGAGTCTGAGTCGGAGTGAGTCAGGTTGACGAAAATATTCATGAGTCTGAGTCCGAGTGAGTCAGGTTGACGAAAATATTCATGAGTCTGAGTCCGAGTGAGTCCGTTTGAGGAAAAGTTTAGTGAGTCTGAGTCCGAGTGAGTCTGGATGACGAAAACACCGGTGAGTTTGAGTCCGAGTGAGTTTAGTTGGAGAGAAATTTCGTGAGTCTGAGTCCGAGTGAGTCTGCTTCAGCAAAATTTTGGTGAGTCTGAGTCCGAGTGAGTCCTAAGCGAAAAATATATTTATTGAGTGAGTCTGAGTGAGTTCCATTTATTTTGCCGACCTATGCATACCAGCGAGCGCTCAGAAAGCTACGCAGCGGGGAGTGACAAGGTTCGACAAGGTACGGCCGTCAGTGCGCGTCGTATCCTTGAGCGCATTCTTTTTTTTTTAATGCGAAGCATTTCTTAGCGAACTTCGGCGACTTTGAGCGTATCTATCTGTCTGTCTGTCTACCTATCTATCTATCTATCTATCTATCTATCTATCTATCTATCTATCTATCTATATATCTATCTATCTATATATCCGCCTACGACTTTGTGATCTCCTGGCCACATAGTTAATGGGATTTATACCAAAATTGGTATGGCATAACATGACTGTATGACAAACATGAATGACTGGTCATATCATGAAAATCATGAATAACTTGTCACGAAAAGTATGATTTACACGCCATGGCCATAGTGCTCTTGAGGCCGTTTTCTTAATTTGGTATATCCAAAAATTGGTACAATGAGACATTTCTGCATGACCAACATAAATGACAGGTGGTAATATAAAATCATGACCTAATGTCATGTACAACATGATTTACATGTCACGCTCATGGCACGCTGACGGCCGTTTCGCTAGCTTGATATACACCCAATTTGGTATTGCGTGACGTGACTGTACGACGAGCATAAATAACAAGCGGTAATATGGAAATCAGGACATGTCATGTGCAACATGACTTGCATGCCATGCTCATGACAGTCTCGGGGCCGTTTCGCTAGCTTGATATACACGAAATATGGTATTGAGAGACGTGACTGTATGGGGAGCATAAATGGCAAGCGGTAATATGGAAACCATGCCATGTCATGTGCAACATGACTTTCATGCCACGCTCATGCTTTTCCCGTGGCCGTTTCGCTAGGCTTGATATACACCAAATTTGGTATTCAGCGACGTGATTGTATGACGAGCATAAATGACAAGTGTTAATATGCAAATCATGACA